>LPNX010188773.1:5906-20277 GCA_001517045.1 Pseudotsuga menziesii | reverse complement strand
TATATTCATGGAACATGCAACATTAGCATTTCATTTCATTGTGCTCCGTTCATCAACATTCATGAATGAGGTTGGAACCATATGTTAAGTCTAGTTTTGTTAAAAAAGACTATCAGCCCTCTTTCAACGGTGGTAAAATCTAGCCTCAGAATATGCAACAAGAAACAATCTATGGCATATCATTCTCTATGCATGAACCATCTAAAACAGCCATTGTACCATTACTCTTTATCTTGGATTGATATACTTTAAAGACGAATAATCCTCCGGATCATCTAACCTACGAAAAAGAATCCTTCTATGATGGCCTAGGTAGTGATAACCATCCCTAGTGTCTTAAACCTTGAAATAGCCATGGTATATTCCTCACAGAACAAAAATTATTTATGAAACTATTGTGTGGTAGGCTTAGTCGTCATTCATGGCACATCAATGTTGTAGATAAATTTTATTGCCTAAAACCATATATCTAAATTCTATACCATGAATTGGTTCTTTAGAATCACCTGTAGGTTTCTAAACTTTGAGCCATGATATATTATTCAAATGTAAAATAGTTGTTATGTAGGGATTTTCAAGTGGGCTTGGGATTTGAGCATGGCCTACTAGTGGTGTAAACAAATGTTATGGATTGATACCTAGAGTGATTTTCCCCTTGACCATGCTGAGATCAAAATAACGATCAATGGTGTGTTAAAATTCAAAATTTTCAATATATCTTTATCACATGTCAAATATTCCTTACGGGGAGCTTGTGTGGTTTCCTTGGGCCCCGATATAGGCCATCAACCTTGTAGCATTAGTTGATTTTAGTAAACCAAATATTTGATATTTGGAAACCAAATATCAAATCTAAGACTTGAGTTGTCTTTTGAAGACCAAGAACTAAGCGAAGGCTTGAGGTAGGATGCATGTTTCTTGAAGACTAACAATGTCAATTTCATCTCACTTTACTCCTTTTGAGATCATGATCATTTGTTTCATACTACAAAGCCTATCATGCTTCAAGTTCATTTAAATAGAATAATTGGCTCACTCTGTTCACATAATTTAACTTGTTTCATCCAATGGAATAATTGGCCTGCATCGATAGTCGACCAGAATAACGGAGAAATCTTCCTGGTTCAAAATCTTGAAGCTCATGAGGGTGAGAGTATGTTCAAGTTTAGAGTAGAAATGGAATAAATTAAGAATGTTACTAAATTGCATAGAAGATTGCAATTAATGAAATTATGCTTGCTAAGGTGGTGGAGTATGTGTATTGGGAGTTGGGAGATTAGACTTTTTTCTTGAGGGTTGGCTTCATTTATGAATTGGGTGGTTGAAGCATTGAATTGTTTTTATTTGCACCTAAATTCTACTGGGATCTTACGTGGAGCTTTGTGGAGCATTGGATAAGGGACATTTGGAGGGATGGAAAGGAGGACACCTCTTGTGGAGAAAGGTGGCAACTCGGGAGCGGCATCTCTACATTCTCATAAACCTTTAAAAATTAAATACCCTACAACATTGACGTGTTAATTTTATATCAACCCTTATTTTAATTTTATATCAAGAAGAAGAGAACTCTCAATCTCGAGAACAAAGCAAAGGACTCAAACAATATTATTACACCAATACGCGTAAATATACAGTGAACGTTTTTCCATACCCGATCGCGGCCTTTTAATTAGGTGATTAATAGTGGAGGGCATAGATTTCATCTCCTGATATATGCCATGAATATCCTTCATTTGGACCTTGAGATTGATGGCACGCATTTGTTGATGGGCTTGGAGATAGTGAAGTGAATTCTCTTCAACACAACTTTTAAGGTATTAACGTTAAGATATCGAGTGTGTTTCCATGTGGTTAATGAAAGGCATGGGGCAAGGTGGAGAACATACGCCACACTCAATCGCCGCGCGTGTAATGCATGAACAACAAGGAAGAATGAAGTTCTTCATGACCTAAGGAGAAGCACCAAGCAACATTCATTGCAACAATAAAATGATACAGCAAGTTTGTATACAGAAGAGTTAGCAAAACTGGTAATATTCAATCATAAACCTATCGATCATTTATTGTGAATATATCCTTATCATGAAAATTGTTAATAGAAACTTTGAGCCTAAATAAAATTGGACTAATAGAAATTAAGGCTGTTAATAGAAAGACCTCCACCAACATGTCTTCAAGATCATCCCATCCATGCTAGGAGAAAAACAACAAAAACCCTTTATGATCCAACTAAAAATCAAACCACACTTGAACTACCTTTAACATGAATAGAGATAGTCCCACTTAGACAAAAGACTCCTCACATATTTAATTAAACCATCACCCAAGGTTCATTGTAACAAAAGAATTTCAAGATGTTGTGACTAAACAATCCTCTTGAGAACTTTTTTTCTTAGGGGAGGCCCATTACCTTGAAAATCAATGACACCACAAGAATTAAGAAAACAAATCAAAGGATTGGCTTGTTCTAACAATGCACAAAAATAACCTTTTCTCCCCACCCATACCTCCAAAATGGCTTGATCCTTGGCTTGAGCAAGAGTAGACCCACTACTACATTTTGATCCAAAATCACAAGGTTGATTTTTGTTTTCTAAATGTAACCATAAGCGTCTCTTAAGCAACGGCTAGTCTCCTAAGCGTTGCTTTACCGACGGCGCGTTAAGGAACGTCGCTTAAGCAATGGAACGGTCGTCGCATATCCGACACCTAAGTTGGAGATGCTAGAATTCAGTGTAAAATACTATTGATCATGAACGGGCAGGAATGAGATACTCTTTAGGCTTCTTCTTGCGGAGCTATCAAATATTGACTCTTCTATTGATAACTCTTTACACACCTACCTTCTATTCATATGGCCAATATCTGTATGGATCACCAAGAGATATAAGAAAGGAACAATCCCATATAGTTATGTTGAAATATATTTTTGAATATATGATAAAAATCTAATTAAAGTATAAATAGTTTTAATAGGTATTAGTTTAATGCATAGTTAAGCTAAAAATTGTTTATTGAATAAGGTTGATGTGAATGTATTTAATAACTAGATTACCAATAAAAATTTTGTTTTGTATTTCTATTATGTACATGATACATGGTTAATTTATTAGCATGGTAGTAGAGCAATATTGAATCCTATAAAGTTGGAGATGCTAGAATTCAGTGTAAATAGAGAGCTATCTACTATACATGAAGGGTTTTGTAGTCATTATAATTAGAAGATCGATAATATGTTTTGAATCACAAAAGGGAATCTTCGTTTTTGTATTGTAATAGACCACCATTGAAAAGAGTCGTCATTAACTAAGTCAAAAAGAGATATGTACCTCTAAAGAGAACAATATTTACTATGAGAACCCAATGGCTATAGAAGAGAGTTGTCATTAACCGAGTTGAAGAGAGATATGAGTTAATTGAGACACTAACTAGAATCGAGCAACACAAAAAAATTCTTGAGAACCAAAGAGCCCAGAATCGAGCTACCAAAAAACTATTTTGCACTAACCAGGCTCAAGTCCTCAAAAACCATAAAGAGTTGAGCCATGTGCCAAACAATTGAACCTACAGTCAAGCCACTAGAAAAAAAAAACTTTAGTCACCAATTGCTCAATCAACCTTAGGACATGAATCGATGTGTGTATCATTTTAACAATTTTAGAGAAGCTACATGACACACATTTAGGTGAAAAGTTTTTCCATTTATTATTCAAAATGGAAATTACTTCCCCGTACTCATGTACTCAATAATATATCGTTAAAGTCAATGGTGGTTACCTCAATCATCCACCCCACCCTAGTTGAACAACTTTGAGCTTTTCTCAAATTGGAGACATGCCTTCGTGGGTAGGTGTTATTGGTCTTTATTTATTTCCTAAAAATATTCAACCTAATTGAAGTTTAGGTTCCTTTTAGGGGGTGTTCAAGGATAATTTATTTATTAAAATATATGAAAATATCACATAAAATATAACATCGTGAAATCCCAAACTATGATATAATACAAATTGAGTATGTAATAACTGGGCACATTGTGATCTAATTTGTCTGCAATGTATCCGTCATTAGAGTGAATTTGATTTAGTTTGAAAAGACGATTTCAACTTTGTGTGAGTGACAAACACAGAGGGAAGGGGGCGAGTGATCAGAAGAATTTCAGGGCGAAATGAGGTAAAACGATTTGATGGGCAGGCATACACAATAAAATTCCGACCTGGGTAATTTTAGCTTTTGATGTTTTGGATTAAATCTGATTGTATATGTTTTGGTACATATACATAATGACAGCGACAGAGGGACGGTAACGAGGGCACCTGTTGTGGATCCGATTGCATTTATAGCGGTGGAATGCTTATATGAAAGGTGGGTTTTTCTCAGAATGGTGATTAAACTTTCTCTTCTGATTGTTTAAAGTGGTAGGGTTTTGAATTTTGGAAAACAGGTCGGGCTTTTGGGAGATCTAGAGCTTTCTATAGTTAGCCAAGGCTTTTGACTCTGGCCGGCTATTGGATTTTGGGGCGTTTGGAGAAGAGGCGAGGAGAGATTTTGGATTTGTTAACAGAGAGATCAGTTGGTGCTGGATCCGCTTGGGATCATATATGCCTTCCTATGCTGATTTGGATAGACAGATAGAGCAACTGTTGGAATGCAAATATTTATCTGAGGCTGAGGTAAAGAGTCTGTGTGAACACACCAGGGAAATTCTGGTGGAGGAATGGAATGTGCAGCCTGTGAAGTGTCCTGTTACAGTGTGTGGAGACATCCATGGGCAGTTCCATGATTTGTTGGAGTTGTTTCGTATCGGTGGCAAAGCTCCTGACACTAATTACTTATTCATGGGGGACTATGTAGGTGAGTAGCTAGTTCTGTTTGATTGGGTTTCATATGCTTTATTGTCAAATGCTCTCTTAGGCCAGACGCGCTTGAGTTTTTACCACAATGACAGAGCAGCTTTGTGCTGTTTGAATTACTAATAGACTAATGGTTATTGAAAATGCCTGTCTTTCAACATCTAAACTATTATTTCTCAGGACCAATTTGTCATAACATTTTCTTGAATTAGTTTATTGAGTAGATCGAGGTGGAGGTATTTCCTTTGTTTATAAATGCTATTTTGAAATTTTGTCATTGTTGTGAACTTGTTAGTCTGTGATTTTAGGAATGCTTGTTGATGCCCCTATTTCTTTCATGTTTGAATTATCTTGGTGTATCTTTTGCAAGGTTGCTAAATTGTTACATAATCTGTCTTTGATGTTAGACAATAGGTTTTGTATGGTGTGTAACAGGTGATTCTTGTGGAAGTGTTAACAGTTAAATTCCTGTGATTTTTCTTATGTGCACACAAATCACAGTGTGCCTGGGAATGTGGATCTTGGGTTTCTGTTATAACTTATCTTAGGGAAGTCCAAGTATATACTTTTTCTTTCCTTTCGATGGTTAATTTTTATTCGTATTAAAGGGCCTTGCTCAAAATCCCCCAAACTCTTCATTTGTGCTTTATTTGTCTTCTCTTTTTATTCCTGATATCCACATTTCCACTTTCAGTCTACACCAACATGTAACATATATTCTGTAGTCGTCAAAGGCCTGCAAGTTAATTGTGCATAACTTTTTGTCTTAGTAGTTTGATTTTTGTGGATTCTTTCTAATGTTCCACAGGGTTGTGGATGCATCCTATCCCCTAGGGATGGTGAGCTGTGAGGGAGCATCCACTGCCATACTGTGTCTAAATGGGGTGTCTCGGGTGTAATAGAAGGGTATTGACAGTGCTGGAGGATATATTCAATCTGTATGACGAGTAGGTGCTTCAAACTCTTTAAAATTTAATCAATATTTTTGTTCTTTTTGCTTTCTAAGATTGTAGCACATCTTAAAGATTTAATTTCTCAATGGCTGGATACCCAATTTTTCAGTATTGTAGAATTCCGAAGATCTCCTGGGTTGGAATTAGTTTGGGCTATGGAGAGGGGTGGGCTGTTGGGATTTTTAGGGTTTGGGAAGTGAATTGTCTACAGAGTTGTCTAGTATAGGGTTTTCTTGTGAGAATATTTGGGTAATAATTATAGGTTCTGCATATGCCTGCTTGTTGTGGATGTTTTTAATATTTGTATTTTTTTACAGAGTATTATTGGCATGGGGATTTGCATTTTCCTGCAAATTCTGGGGTGGATTACAGGTAGGAATGAAGTGGGTAATTTGAATATGAAAGCCTTGTAGATGTATCATTAAGTAGGGTTGTCTGGAAATATGATGCAAAATGTTCTTCAAGGTTTTTTGCAATTTTGACCAGAAATATAAAACGGGCGGTATATTAAGAGGATTAGCATTTTTAGTTAGATTGTTTATTTAATGATTTTGTTATGTTTTATTATCGTTCTATGTGAAACAATAACAAAACTCACCAAACCAAAAGTTCAATTATTATTTTCACTGGGTATAGACTCAACACCTCCCAACGGATTTCATTGGGTATAGACCCAACACCTCCCAAAATCAATCTAGATGGAGGTTTCCCGAGGAATTCCTTTTCTGTTTTTTGTTATGGTCAATGGCCTTTTGCTTCTTATTCTTTTACAAATTCATCAGACCATACATTTGGGTATTATCTGCAACAGTAGGTTTCACCATGGCATTATTTTTCATGATTTAAAGCATTCAATGGGAAAAAATATTGTTCATATTGAAGCACAAGGGAAGAGAGGTGGTTAACATAGCAGGAACGTTGTCGTGGAGGGCACAATACGAAATGTGAGGCGACGATAAAGAATGGTTCAGGGAAGGATCTTAACCAAAAAAAGTAGCCAGGTCATACAAAAATATTCCAGTCATTCAAGTGACACATTTATTGTGAATAATGTGGAAACAAATCCACCTGGGCATCGAGAGATCAGTTTCAAAGGTATCTGGTTAGCAGAAAAGCCAAAGAAATCCCTCTTAGCCTGCGTTGCAGAGAAGCACAAAGGTGGCACAATGGTTTAGTGCTGCTTTCTTCTTTTCCTAGGTGTTATGCTGTCACTCAGGCCGGTTCAAACTTCAAATTCCATTCATTCGCTCATATTTCTTTTATTTTCAATGGATGGTTTTTGTGATATCAGTTATTAAAGAAACATTATTTGTTCTTTCCACATGTTAGTCACTATCTCAGTGCCACTTAAAAAGTTTTAGTTTCCCAAAATATTGCTATGTAGACAATATACATTTGTTGCGTCGTATTTTGAGAAGCATAGATAGGTTTCTATAATGAGACTTTGTAAGCGAGATTTTTCCTTCATGGTTGCTATGCAGTGAGTTTAAGCCTATTAACACCGTGTAGTTCATATAAAATTTCTTAGCTATACCCTACTGGAGATTAAAAGAGACACAAATGTGTAACAAAATATTGATAACATTAAAGTGAATGTATTCCTTGTCAAACAAAACAGTTTTCAGGAAGCTTGGTATGCTTATTGTCTGCTTTTCAGACTGAATTGATATGGCACAAGGAAGTTATGGAACTTTATAGTGTTTCTTTGCAAAAAAATGTGGCAACAGAATTTCAAGTTTCTTCTTTTATTGCTCTTCAGGATAAGGATTATATTACTGCGTGATCTTATTATTTTCCCTCTATTGCATAATGCAAATATTCTGTTTGAAGCTTAGCATGTCTAATTTAAAATTTTAAACTCAACCTATATCTTATCGATATCTTTGCAGATCGGGGATACTATTCTGTTGAGACAGTGACACTGCTGGTTGCTCTAAAAGTGCGCTATAGGGATAGAATTACAATTCTACGGGGAAATCATGAGAGATGGCAAATTACACAAGTGTAAGATACTCCAACCAGGATTACTGATGATTTTGACACGAGATTACCATTGAGGCAGGTTAATGGTTCATAGAAACTAAATTAAGAACCAAGGTTATGATATTGACTTGCTTCCCAGTAATGAGTCATTGTAATAGATGGCAAATCAAATTGTTGGGCCTTTAGAAGATTTCCCAATTTGATTTTAGTGAATTTTTAAAAACAAGTGTATTTTATATGTTTTTAAATGTATGCAAGTGGTATGTGGTCTTAGTCTTGGATGGGTTATGCAATTATACTTCCAAACTTTGAGTTGCTTTTAGCTACATTGAAATGCAAAAGTGAACTGATGTTCACTGAAAGTGAGATGCATTACATAGAGATATTTGGTAATCCTTTTGAGTTGTAATGTTTTCTTATCTTTTCTTTTGTGAGATTAGCATTGTTGAAAAAGGCCATTTTAAATCATATTGTTTGAGTTTTGAGTTTCTAGTTGGATTTAGTGCCTTTGTAGTTGAAGATCCCATTGCTTGATCTCTTCTGTCAGAATTATCAGATCTTGTTTGTGAGCATTCTGGCTAAAGCATTTTGAGTAGGGGTGGCATGTTATATACCCAATAAAGGGGTAATTATACAATATTTGAAAACTACCTCTTCATAGTTTGTTCCACATAGAGATTCAAACAGAGATGAGTGCTAGGACCTGCATGCTGATATCAGTTTTACTTTTCTTAATGATGCGGTCCTATGCTTTAGTGAAAATGAGCGTAGACCCATTTGATATTTCAACAAATGAATATGATACACCACCAGATGCATCTCTTGCTCTGAAAAATTGCTCAATTGTATACAAAAATCCCTCAACAGAGAGGGTAGAAGAGACCACAGCCGCACTCCCTGGATGAACATGTGATGGGAAACCATGCATCGAGGAGCTCAAAAAAAGTTTGTTCAGGTTCCCTGTGTTTTCTTTGCTCACAATTCCTCTAAACTTTGTTAGAGTTCCAAGTATAGACTCTATAAGCTTAAAGCTAGCTCCTAGCTTCCCCAACACCTCTTCCTTCTTTGACTTGTCATAACCTGCTTGAAGCAGCAAATTTAGTGAAAACAGTGCATCATCTTCGACATAGTGAGGTGGATAAATCTACTTCGAGTTTCCTTGCTCTTAGAGAAGATCTCAGGCCATTTCATGGAGTTAATGCGGGTTTAATCAGAGGGCTTCGGGGAATATAAAATTTGGGTTCCACTTATCCTACTCGGGCTGCGTTCCACATTTAAGGAACTACTCATCCAATGGGCTTAGCCACTCTGTGTCAGAGTTTATCCTTTCTTTAAAACCTGCCCCAGGAATTCAATTTGTACTCATGGGTCAGCATTCAATTGGAGTGCAATCCTGTCCTCTTCATTAGATAAAGCTATGAGGGCAGTGAATAGTGCCAAGCCTACTAGTTTATTTATGTAAAGCTACCTTTTGGACTCCATCTGTTCAGCAAATGAATTTCCAGAACTAGGATGGAAATGGTCCAAGTCTTCTCCTCCAGTACATGTTTACTGCAAGCTCTTATGTTACTATTAGTTCAATGTCCATAGCTATCTACTCGTACTAATTATGTAAATATATAGCATAGCTTATAGTATGATTACAGATCAAGCTAGTGTTAGTATTGATACTGATGACCTATAAGCTCATAACAAGATTACACTGATTACTTATAATACGTACCTTATTATAGCTTACACCCATTGCCTTTACAGCTTTCCAGTATCACTCTACTCAGCTTATACACATACATTATGTAAACACTGTACCTTATTCTATTAGTATTACTTCCTATCATATCTTTTACATTACTAACATAACCTTTTTATTAGCTATTATGTTTGGGTTCTATGATGTTTACCTAAGCTATCACTGCACGTACATATCATAACTATATCAATGATTACGCAAAGAGCTATGATAGAAGGGTTAGTATTCAAGCACGTATCTTGTACACATACCTATAGATTATGGTATAAGCTGATTGAATCCTACGGTAAAGGTTCATGTTGAACACATTGTCTCCTAGTAATATAGAGCTTACATAAAATTACAAAGATTTATCCTGTTTATGCACCTTTCCAACTTAACTAGTAATGATGGTATAGTAGTTTGGATTCCATTGATATGATTAATAAAGCTAGTATAACATGGTGTGGGTTGAGCTTTACACTAGTATCACCTTATTTATTACTAACACTGATAGATTAGGCTTATACTTATACATATTCTAACAGGTACACATATTCTAACCTGCATAGTAAAACAATGGATGCAACTAATTTCCAAAGCCAATGACTAGAGTTAAATAGACTCTCTGTACACTCATTTGCCCAACATTATTCATATTCATCCCATTGATGCAGGGGCATCCCACCAGCTTTCCAGAAATCCTATATCAATTAAAAAAAATGATCTAGTTTGTTCCTTAGCGTTTATTTGTTCTGTTTTCGAGTCAATCTCATCTTAGGGAGAGCCTTGGTGTACTGCATTTCTAAGCATTTCATGATAAGAGAGGAAAAGTAATCTATATGCTGATGTGAATGTAAGCACCTTGCAAAGCAAGCTCAATTGCAAGACGGTCTGTTATTTCATCTCGAGAATCGACAGTGAGAACTTGGCATTCATCATACCTAGCTATAGCCAAATAGTTCTCATTTGCAGAGTTGAAAACAAGATGAACTAGTTCAAATCGAACTGAATTCCTAGAAAGAGGCTTCACATTAGACTTGTCTGCTGTCATAGGTGCAACAGCTGGCTGTCCAATAAGTTGGCTCGCATCTAAGAGTTCTAGACTATGAAGAATTTATAAGATATATATTGCAATTTATTTTCTATTAAACTAACTATACCTTTATCAGTTTCTCAAAATAAAAAATTTCCAATGAAAAAATGCCATAAATGTTTTCCCATTTCTTATAGAAAATCCTTATAAACTTCTTCCAGCAGCAGGATTCTTTTTCCACTAGATCTATTCAATGCTAGTAGGATAATACCCAAGTACCTCTAGCCCCATAGCCACCAGCTGCTTGTCATAGCCCATCATGGCCAGTTGAACTAAAGCTGTTCTATATCAGAATCCATATGAAAAAAAGGGGGGGTAAAAACCTGTAAAATACTATTTTTGTTGCTCCTGGAGACATAAATTCATCCAACAATAATAGCTTGACTAAATAGTATGATATTTACTTTTCCTATGAAATAGTCCAATATTTTAAATATGCCATCTCTTCATATTTTCACTGGTTGGAGGTATCTTCAACCAAAAACCAAATAATGAATGTTGTACATACGGAGGCATACCTCTTTTTTCAAAGAACCTAGACAAGTCGAGATCATTGGACATTTTTGTCAACTAAAAGGCATTGATGAAGCCAGGTTTCCTAGCCTGTGTCACCAAATGATCCTCAAAAATCAAAATTTTATCCCCAAATAAAAGTTGTTAATTTTCTTAGTTATATAAATTTTGAAATTTCATATATAGATATAATAGAAGAATCAACATGTGCATACTACATTTCATGATCCTTTGTATATCCAATTCATTTGGACATCATAAGAACAACTAAAATACTTTAGAAGCCTCACTTTTGTGATACCAAATGCAGCATGTACATCACCCAAAGTGATTTCGTGTTCATCCTAGGGCTCTGTGGGTGGGTATTCATCTCTCTTAAGCCACTCATCTTAAAAAATACATGTTATTGTCATCCGCTACAACAGGAAGCCATATTGTAGTATTAACTTTTAATATTTATAGGCAATTTGAAATTCACAGCTAATAGCCATTTTCAAAGTATTGGACAGACTTATCATAAAGGTTGGTGACAACTTTATGTTTTATTTACATTTGAAATTTGAAAATTTTATGAGGATTCTAAAATGGAAGCCATTATTGCGTTTGTGTTGTCCATTAAGCCAGAGTTAGCAAACTGTTTCCACTTGAAGATGTCATAAGATGTCATAAGTTTTTATAGTTTCTTTTTGGACTGTGGTTGCGGTACGAATACAAGAGCAGAACTTCTGGCTCTTTGGGTTATTTTTAGAGTGATTTGTTTGATGGGTCTGCCCATTCATTTGATTTTTGGTGATTCGATGGTGATTATTTATTGGATAAACAGACTTACAGCCCTTGAAATTCCTAGTCTGATGCACTGGTGTGATGAAATAAACTATATGATGCAGCTTGTCCCACCGGTAATCTTCAAACATATCTTCCGAGAGCACAACATGCTAGCTGATGGTATTTCAAAGCATGCTCTGAAAATGGAATTGGGATCTGGATATTTCACTGAAACATTGGATGTGAAGGTCATTGAACATGGCCAATTCATACTTTTTTAGCTGCTATTTATCATCTTTTTTCAGCATTTGAATGACATGCAGATGTACTTCTTTCTCTGTCTGTTACATAGGAGACCTATCAGCTAGCAGGTATTGCTTAGGAGTGTATGTTTGTAGGTCACTTTTGATTATACAGCATATTCTGACTTGATAATTCAGGGATGATGAGAAAAGTCTGCTACGATCAGACTTTGTTTCTATTTTGTTGACTGGTAGCTTTGCAGACTTTTCTTTCTATTTGTCTATATGCTGAACTGGAATGTTACTTCCTCCTGTCATGAATATGGTTGATGTATAATATGTCTTTTGATTCATATGAATAACAAAGACTGGTATTTTTTCCTGTGAAAAAAAAAAGTTTTATTTTAAAAAAAAATTGTGTCATAACTTTAATTGAAATGCATTATCTTTTTAGCACATTTTTTTAATGAAGTGTGCAATTAATGTGTTATTGCCATTTGAAATGAGAGTTTTTTTAGAAACCCTTCATCATAGAAGGGCAGTGTGAGTAAATAACCTTCTATATGAAATTAAGACCAGCCCTTCAAATTTGATCCCTGATTGCCATATTCCATGTAACCATTCTTCGTTAATGCAGAGTTCAATGGGAACCTTTGAACGAGGGAGGAAGTCTCGTCTGCGTGAAGCAATCAGAAGCATAGGGAAACAACACACCAGGCATTGAACATTTGATTTTCTAGCGTTTTTAGGTACGTTGCTTCCCCATCTTTTCTGCTACGGAAATCCAGTGTCGAAATAACCGTGTACTGATTCCTACTCCCATTTAAATTCCTGAAATGCTGAAAAATGGAGTCCAGAGCTTTTTAATCCCAAGATTTGCATTCTTGCTGACTTGTCCATGCAAATCAGTAGAAATTAGATCAAAACTGTCAAATTTTGGAGTGATGATTTCTTATGTCGAAGTTCAAATGTTTTTCATCGTTGTTGCTATAATAAACCTACTATGATTTCTCTCTATCAAAATCTACTATAATAAACCTAGATCTGCAGTTCTGCAGCAAATTTAGCCACCTCTGCTACTCTACTCTCTTACGGCCTTGCAAACCTGTTTTGCATATAGTGTCTCCAGCTGTTGAAAATGAAGACAGCAATGTTCTCCCATCTCCCTCTGGCCTTAGACACCTGTTGGAATGAATATCACTACTGATCCGGAGGATTATTCGTCTTAAGCTATACTGATCCAAGAAGAAGAGGACTGTTCCAATGAAATGAGTAGATGATTGTTTGTTGCAAAGACATAACTAGACTAAACTCCATCAAATGGTTCATTTATATGCTAACGGTTCTAGCATATGGTAATAACATGTTATACCACACAACATGGTGCGAAGATTCTATATGTTATAAAATGGAGCAATACTCCACATGTAATGTTACCATACGATGCCAAGCTCAAATGGTGCTCGCTCATGGATATATGTCGTTGCACATTATGTTCCATATATGATGAGTTGCTCGAGGGGAATTCAAGGAGCATGACAAAGACTGGATTTGAAGAAAGAGAAGGTTGGAATGGGCTCTTACCTCATTTTTTAATGAGAGATTTCATCATTTTCCTCCTTAATAGAGGAAAGGAAAGATAAGGTCGAAAAGGTCCTTCTACCAGAGTATATATCTGCTTCTTCCTTGGGTGCTTGGCTTTTACCCTTTTTGAATTGAATATATTATACATTCAATAAAGATTTTAATTTGCAAACCTACAATCATGTACATATTGAACTTTAAGAATGTAAGAAAACCTCTAGATGTTGTCTCAAATCAGCAACCTCAGTATAAGAATATATGTGAAGAACCTGACATTTGACTTGTTTCCATCCCTGCTATTTTGTGGTTATTGAGACTGCTATCAATCTTTGATGTCAGCTTTGTCCTATTTTCTTTTGCGATTGACCAAGGGCATTTGTCATGGTGTCTGCAGTAGCGTGAAGGGATTGGTTTCATAGATTGTAATGCGGGATGTGATGGCTATCCTCCGGAAACATATATGTGAAATGGACAACTTATAAACTATTTTGGTAAATTTTATTGTTTTGATCTATCATGATGTCTGGTTTAGGCAATAAAAAGGTGAGAAGTATATTTTGAAGTATATAAGATGGAGAGCTTATTTTGATTTAGGGATTGTGGTTTAAAATGTATGTAGTGGGTATTGTATTTTTATTTATCAGTAAATTTGGACA
>LPNX010188771.1:171845-300363 GCA_001517045.1 Pseudotsuga menziesii | reverse complement strand
TTGGTATGTTTTAAGTTAAAATTGAAGTATGAATTGATTAAATTAGGCTAAGGGGGACTCCAGATATACCCGAGAGTACTTGGAGTATGTCCAAAACAAAACCTTCACGGTTACCCGCAAGGAATATGTGGGCTGAAATGGAGTCTCTGGGGATATTTTTTGTAACGCACCCGTTAGGGTGTGATAGAGATCGGTGCCCCGAGGTCACTTTTCAGAAGTTCCCGCTTCCTTTAGGTATTTTTCCACCGTAAAGGTTTGATCGAGGTGTTGGATTTTCACCTAATGGTTTGTCAATTGGGGAGGGTGAGTCCTAATTATGCTAGTCACCCAAGTTCTTTTAATACAGCTTGACTAATTGGGCTAACCACATCCAAGTGCAGAGCATACACATTGGAGTCTTGTCAATTTTAGTAGGTTTTAAAATGGATGTTCTTGTTTAAAAGAAAATCCTCCAAGAACCTCTTTCGATCCAAGTGGATCTCAATTGGGGAATATAGGAGGGGTTAATTTTATAGTTGATGATAAACAAATGATAGAAAAAAGAAAACAGATACACAATTCTAGTTTCTTAATTAATCCTACCACGAATCTCTTTCCCCTTTCGGGTCACTCGGGAAATCATGGGGTAAGTATTATGATTACTTTGAAATGTAAGATATGGAGTATGGAATTAATAATGAAATATATTATACTAACTTGTATATTAGATCAATACCAGTTTGAAAAGAAATAAGCAGAAAGCAACAAAAAGGACACCGACGCAAATCCCTCCAGGGGGGATGGGGAATGGGCTCAAAAGAGCCTATTCCAAAAAATGATTTTATTACAGTGGTTACAATAGAAAAGGACTGATAAATCAGAAATTTCTTGGTCCTTATACAGGTTGAAACCAATTTTTTACACTTTTGCAAAAAAATTAAGATTTTTTAGTGAAAAGGGAGACCCCTGGGGGGATTTGAACGCTCCTGAGACCACTTCGGACATAAGATTCCTTTTATTTCTGTCATACATGCTAAAGGACAGTGAGAAAATTAGAATAACATATGCTTGAAGGAACTTTAATAGTACCTTTGGATCGGCCTACTTTATCTCAAAAATAATGCGGTTAAACTAGCTAAACCGACGAAAAAGAAACCAAGGAAAGCAAGATTTCCTTGGGAGATTGGCTTGCTGTTTGTGTAGCCAATTAAATTGTACTGATATTTCAGAATATTAAATTTTATAACAATGAAAGGAAATCTAATGCATATGATCTACAAGTTTTCTTTAAAATTCATGCAAAAAAGACGATTTCCCTACAGCTAGATCTAGGATGCTTATGAAACTTTTTTAAGTGCAATATCTAGGATATGAGCTATGAAATATTAGATCTATGTATATTTTAATTTTATGAAACATATCCAAATGAAATCACAACTATGAATTGAAAAAGTAACCGGGTAAAGTGTTGATTTTGAGGGAGGAAGAAGAGGAGAAAAGTGTTGTTTTCCTTGAAGATCCACAGTGGAGATTTCAGGTGGAATGTCGAGGGACTATGCATTTTTGAAGGTTTTGAAGAGAATGAAGAAAAAAACTATATCAGCATCCTCTCCAAAGTGTGAACCTGTAACTCAGCTGAAATCAAAGAACTTGCCAAGAAACTTATGAGATCCGATTAGTACATACAAAGGGATTCAAGATAACATGCATATAAGCTTATAGGACATGCTAAATCTAGATGTATAAACATGCATCAAAGGAGAGCGACCGTCAATAAACTTATTGAACAACACCTTTCCTATCAAGATTGTAATAAGCTAATTACCAATCTTAACCACAGATCTACAAGAAATGAGCAAAAAATGACCACAGATACAGATTACCTCAGTAAAACAATGGCAATAATCATCCACATGTAATGGCACCACACCATATTGCCTCCAAATATTTTCTTTATTTCAAATTCATAATTACAACAATACAATAGCAGCAGCACCTCAATCCCAGTTCTAACTAGCTTGGAAGAGGAGGCTGTGCCTGGATATATACAAAATACAGGCCATCTAGCCTAGGGGGGGTGCAAATCCCAAGGAGACACATCAAATCAGCTGAAGGAGAGTTCATCAATGCCTAATCTGTGTCTAGCTGAGCTAGATATGAGTCTCACTGAGTGCAACTGTCAATCGGGTGGCTGATCTGACTGACACCTCAACCTGTTGACTGAAGAATCCACCAAAACTCATCCAGGTGAGCCAAAAAGTGTGGAGGAGAGAGGGAGGGAGAAATTCCCCATAAAGGATGCTCAAGATCAACTTTGGATCTGATTTGATCCCCTCCTTCAGTCAAGGATTTGTTAGATCTAGTCAATCTGCTCCAGGTCTGATTGATTTCAGTCAAATCGGTTGAGAACCCATTGATTTATTGATTTTGGATTTGCTCCATTATTCATCAATTTATTAATTAAAATAATCAATAATTGATTTTTGGGGCTTTCTGACCTGAGTGATGGAAGATCACTCAAAACTTAGGAAATAGTAGGTCCATGGGTTTACATGGTGCTCTTAGCTTGAAAATGAGCACCTACATGACTGAAATCGATTATTTGGCCCACTTTTATTAAAAAATCAATTTTTCCAATTAAACTATTAAAAAATAGCCTAAGGTTTGGAAAAATTAAATTTTAATAAAAAACACTGAAAAAACTAAAATATTGAAAAATTGAAAAATACCTAGGGGGACTTAGACATGTTCATATGACTCAAAAATGATGTCTAGAATGCTTATACATTGACACATAGACTCTAATAACCTCAATAGGCCTAAATGCCAAGCCGACCACCCCAACTTTGGAGGTATGGAGTGAAAAACTCAGAAATTATCAGTCGTTTGTTCAACAACCAATAATAACCAAGGGAAAAAACACCCTGGGCTGATCGGATTGACAATTGAAGTCTAAGAGACCGAGTCTTTTACAGACACTATCATGCTAGAACATTTATTACAATTCCCCGATGGGGTATGAACATGTGATATGATACACCAAGCACTTCCCAGAAGTACTTCCACAGGTCTTTTGAGGTCCGAACAAGTTATCCCTGTCCGGTTCACCAGGTTCACTTGATAAAAAACCACTAAGTACAAGTTAGGTGGTAACAGAACCCATGGACTGATATTAAACTTTGATGTTTCCAAGTTCATCCCTAAAAAACACCTGTTTATTGCGGTACATGACTTTTAATCCCATACTTGCGTGTACATGCTACTTTTAACCTCAAACCCATGTACATCGGGATGTGTGCATAAATCCAAATATTTTTGGATTTTTCCTTCATATATGTCTGAGCCAATTGACTCTTGGCCTTCGATATGCCTCGATATCACTAGGATTTGACCCTCCATTACCCCTTTGGAGTGATATATAAGGAACCCCTTGGATACATTGAAGGAGAGGAATTGGAGATCAATGAAACTATAGTCCATTGCTGCCATAGCTTATATATACTTGAGTATGAATCCCTTTGTACCTTTGGGGGACTTTGTGTTATTCCCAATATTTCCTTTGATTTTGAGCTTTCTATTGAGATATGGAGGATTAAGGTGGTGGAGGCCCAGGTGGAGGACTCGGTTTCTTCGGTTCATAGAAGTGCCGATAGAGGTTGTCACTTGTGTAATCTCTAATTTGATTAATAGAAATATCTTTTTCTATCCAATAATGTGCATTTGAATGAATATTTAATCCATGGATATGTTTAATTTCTTATACATTTTTTATTATATATGCTAGAGTAGATCTAACACCATATTATATAGCATGCTTGTCTTGTTTGTTGTTGTTGAGAGAAAATTGCTATCCTAAGTAGGATTGGAAAAACATCAACGAGGATCTAATTCAATTGTCTAGAATAAGATATGATTCGAGGTCCCTTAGTGTTAGATGTTTGGTTTCTCTTTGATCCAGGCGGATCCAAGAAGGAAAAATTTTGAAGTCCTCCAATCTCAGCAAAACTAGCACCAGATCAAAGAGCTCGTCGAGATGATTCCAACGACATTCATTTCACCTCAAACAGACTCTGTATGAGAAAGTTATCACGTTCTATTCTATAAGGTCAACAGGAAAAATTGGCAAAAAGAGGTGCCACATGGTACCACTGACAGGGTGACACGTGGAATCTGTACTATACAAACATGATGACATGGCACCACTAACAAGGTGAAATGTGGCATCCGCACGGTACGGACAATATGACATGGTAGGTGTATGGAGCAACCAAAAGATGACACATGGCATCCGTACAGTACAGACCAATCACAAGGTGACACATGGCAGTACGGATCCGAGCTAGCATACTGCTGACTGGGAATACAAATGGTGATGTGGCAGTATGGATTGACGACATGGTAGATGACTCAGCTAAGCTGGCCGACAATTGGCCAATGAGTTGGACCAATCGGTGCCTGCCATGTGGCAGGCCCGAATTGGCCAAAATGGTTAGATGCAAAATTATGGCCTCCGTGAGGTTTTACCCCGTGACCTCTGCAATGAAGGTTGAGTGACTTCACCACTCAGGATACATGGGTTCTTGGTATGTGTGGTTAGGATTGTTTATTTAAACTTGAAGAGTGTTTTAGATGGGCGCGAAAAGGGGCTGGGGCTAACCCCGACCCCTGGTCCTACCACATGGCCACATGATCGAGAGCTCAAAATGGAGGCCAGCGTGGGGGTCACATGGTATGCACTAGCCCATTCCACACACCCACTCTTTAACACATGATTCGAATGGAGGGTGGTTACAACCACTTCTCCCCTCCTCCCTTTGAACATAGCCACCACGTGGGATGCATCCACCATTTAAGCACATGTGTTAATTAAAACTTTGGTTATGGTTTTAAAGTGGGTTCGAAACATTATGACATGTAATGGGTTTTAACCTATACTTGGTATAGTTTTAAACTATAACCAACTATATGGTTGGAATATTATATGGTGGGAATATTAAATGGATGGTTGGAATTTAAGAGGCTAACTAACTTGGAGGTTTTCAACCATATGCCCAATTAGGCAAATTTGTTGTAACTAAGAATTCATGAGAAACATGTGAAGGGGGTCTTCTCAAGCTATATAAACCCTCTTATTTCTCCATTTGCCTAGCATGCTTTGGAGTGGAGACTTTGTAGCAAAAGGAGAGAAGGGAGATTGCGTAGCTTTGCAGGAGGAAGGTACGAGTGTTTATGCTTGTTTTACACCGTCTTCAAGCTTCGGAGTTGCTGGAAGCAGTCTTGTTGTGTTTAGGGCAACGGTTCTCTTCCTGACCATTGTCTCCAAGGTATCATTGTATCATTTCCATTTATTTTGCCTTCGTGCTGAGATTATAGATCGGCCCTCCTATTGAGAAGCAGGCCCAGAGACGTAGTCCATCCTGGATGAACTCAGATATCAAATTGTTGTCTTTATGTGCATATTGTCTATGCTGTTTGGTTCTCTTCTTATGGATTTGTGAGCTTCATTCATGCTCTTTATGCAATTCATGTTAACATCATAGAGTAGCAAAGATCTTGTTTTCGGATCATGTGGTATCAGAGCAGGACTATTTGACGTTGGATTGTGAGTGTGGATGCTCACGAGGGCTAAACTGCAAGCTGGCGAGGGTACATTAGATCCTTACAATTTCGAGATCAGACGTGCACACCAAAGGAGGAAGATGGATGCTAATTATGCCCGCATCGAGATGGAGGCAAACTTTCACAAGGTATTCTACATGATGGCCGACAAGGTAGACAAGTTGTTTGCAGACTATGAAGAACGCATGGCAAAAGAAAGAAAAGGCAGTGAAGTAAAGAAGGAAGACAAAGAAGTGAAGGATGAAGGAAATGCTTCAGTTAACCAAGGAGGAGGTGGCGAAGAGCCTCCTGAGCCTCCCTCTTCACCTTCAGCTTCAAGCACAAGTTCAACTGCTTCTTCCTCATCTCATTCTCAGCATTCCAAGGTTCCTCACAAAGAGCCTCAGAAGAAGCCCTTATTGAAGCTCGATGTGAAGTTTGATTTTCCCATGTTCAATGGGGAAGCGAATGCAGAGAAGTTGAACAATTGGATAAGTAAAATTGAGGTCTATTGCCGAGTCTATCATATCAAAGATGAAGATGTGAATATTCAGTTGGCTTCACTTCGGTTGACAGGCACCACACTTATATGTTGGGAAAGCAAGCTTCAACAAGGTAGCAAAAAAATGGGTAATCTTCTCTCATCGTGGTCTGCTTTCATTTTTGCTTTACGTAACCAATTTTATTGGTTGGGTTATGTTCAAAAGGCTATGATGGATTGGCAAAGTTTTAGACAAGACAAGGGTCAAAGTGTTCAAAATTTTACTGAAGAATTTAGAAAGAAAGCCTTAGAGTTGAATATTTCTTTAGATTCCCCTGACACTCTTTTGAAGTACATTGGTGCTCTTCATCATTATCTATGCTATACTTTGCTGTTGTTGAATCCTACTAGTGTGGATGAAGCAAGTATTTAGGATACTCGTCTTGAGAGCAGGGGGAAGCAATTGCAAGAAGACCATCCGAAGAAGCCTTTCAAGTCCAAGAACAACCACAAGTCCAAAAAGAAAGACAAGAGCAAGAAGATAGCTACTGCCAATAAGGAAGGAGGAAAGCTCCATTGCAAACATTGCGACACTGATGGGCATGATGAAGAAAGTTGTTGGAAGTTGCATCCTAAACAGAGGCCAAAGCATTATGGAGGCAAAAAGAAGAAAAAGACCGTTGCAATAGCGCAATGAGATTTGGGTTCCAACTCAGGTGACGAAACCATGATTACAGCCATGGGACTACAAGGTAACAAAACTCCTCATATTGGTTCAAGTTCTACTCATGTTTCTAAAGAAAATGATAAAAGAAGAAGTGAGTTGTTTCACATCAGAGTTGTGTCTAAGCATACAAATATTGAAACATTATTTGATCTGTATTCTCAAGTAAATTTGATCTCAGAATCAGTTGTTAAGAATTTGGGCATACAGGATAAACCTCACCCCAAGCCTTATCCTCTTGGATGGGTATGTGATAATGCTAAGCCATAGGTGACTAAGCAATGTAGGTTAAGGTTTGCTATTGTTTCAAAGTTGATCAATGAGGTGGACTTAGATGTTGTTCCTCTTGACATCTGTGGTATCATATTGGGAAGCCCATACTTGTATGATCGAAAAGCAGTATTCTTCCGTCATGAGAACAAGTCCCATCTCACCAAAAATGGGGTGGAGTACATTGTGAGAGCTCACAGTATGAAGGCTAACATCACTCTTGTTAGCGCAGGACAGATGAAGTGGCTCATCAACACTAATAAGAGATACATGCTCATGGTTGTGAGAGCAAAATATGCTGAGGTATCCGATGCTTTCAAAGGTTGTGATCCTTCTCATAAAAAGGATATGATTGATATTGTGGCTAAATATGATGAAATATTTCAGGAACCTACAGGTTTGCCTCCCAAAAGGGAGATTCAACATGAGATTCATCTCCAGCAGGATGCCCCTCTTCATAATGTGGGCATGTAAAGGTTGTCCGCAGTTGAAATGGCAGAGATTAAGAAGCAGGTTCAAGACTTGTTGGACCAAGGAGCGATCAGACCCAGCTCCTCTCCATGTGGTTCGTCGATTGTTTTGGTGATGAAGAAAGAGGCACATGGAAGATGTGCGTTGGCTATCGGGCTCTCAACAAGATCACGATCAAGAATTGATACCCGCTTCCTCGCATAGATGACTTGCTTGACCAGTTGAAATATGTTGTGCTCTTTACCAAGTTGGATTTGCGCAGTGGCTACCACCAGATCAAAATTGCAGAAAGTGATGTGTGGAAGACAGTCTTCAAGACCAAGCAAGTTCTATTTGAGTGGTTGGTGATGCCCTTTGGGCTTTGCAATGCACCTGCAACCTTTATGCAGGTAATGAATGATGTTTTCCAGCCATTCTTAGATGATTGTCATTGTTTATCTAGATGATATATTGGTCTTTAGTAAAACTTGGGAAGCACATGTAGGGCATGTAAAGATAGTGTTGGAAACTTTGAAAAAGGAGAAATTGTATGTAGAATTGTCAAAGTGTGAATTTGGCAAAACTTCATTAGTTTACTTGGGTCATATTGTAGGAGGTGGAAATTTAAAAATTGATCCTTCAAAAGTTGATGTAATTGTCAATTGGCCTAAGCCTACTAACGCTACTAAAGTGAGAAGATTTTTAGGAGATTTTCAATATTGGAGAAGGTTCATTCAGAACTTCTCATACATATAATCTCCTTTGCATGCCTTAACAAGTGTAAAGAAAGCCTTCCGGTGGGGAGGTAAGCAGCAAAAATCCTTCGACACATTGAAGGGAAAGATCAACACCGCCCCAATACTAGCCTTTCCTGATTTGCAGTAGCCATTTGAGATAGAGATAGATGCTAGTGGATATGCCATGGGGGCAGTATTGATGCAGCACCGCAAGCCTATTTGCTACCATTCAGAGACTTTTACTCAAGAAGTGATCAACTACCCCACCTATGACAAAGAGTTGTATGCTTTGGTTCAGAGTGTCAAAAAGTGGAAACACTAATTGATGGGTAAGGAGACGATCATCCATACCGATCATCAGCCCTTGCAGTATCTCCAGTCCCAGACTAAGCTCTAGAAAGCTCGTCATTTCAGGTGGATGGGATTCCTTCGACAATTCCATCTAGTGATCAAGTACAAGAAGGGTACTAGTAACAACGTGACAGATATGCTTTCTAGACCTCCTATTGTTGCATCTATTGTTTTGAAAAATGCTTCTTTATCCCATGAAAGTTATATTGAGCAGTATGCTACTGATGATGATTTCAAAGAGATTTATGAGAAGCTAACCAATGGCACACAGGTGGAAGACTACTATTTGCAGGGAAAGTTGCTCTATCATTTGGGCAAGCTATGTGTTCCTATCAGTGAAAGGGTCCATGTAATACGATAAGCTCATACTTCTCTTGTATCAGGGCATTTTGGGGTAGGTAAGACTTTGGCTCATTTGCAAAGACTTTTGTATTGGCCTCACATGAAAGACATTGTAACAAAATATGTAAAGGGGTGTGTGATGTGCTCTACTTGTAATACCACTAATAGAAAATTGGGGCTGTACTCACCACTTCCTGTTTCTTCCCATCCTTGGGAAAGCATTTCCATGGATTTTGTGGGGGGTTTGCCTATGTCTAGGAGGGGTCATGACTACTTGTATGTGGTCATGGATAGGTTTATCAAGATGTGTATTCTTATGCCATGTAAAAAGAAGGTCACTGCAGAGTATACTACTTATCTATTCTTTCAACATGTATGGGTTCACTTTGGACTCCCTACGTCCAATATCTCGGATCGGGACTCCTTATTCCTTGGAGAGTTTTGGACAAAGTTATGGTGTATGATGGACACCAAGCTGAAGAGGAGCAACGCTTTCCATCCACAGACCAACTGACAGATAGAGGTAGTCAACAGAACAATTGTTCATTTGATTCGAGGTTATTGCAACAAGCATCCTAAGTTATGGGATGAGCAGATCCAGTATGTGCAGCATGCCTACAACAGGGCTATGCATTCTTCCACTTAGAGCTTTCCATTTGAGACATGCTTTGGGTACTTGCCAAAGACTCCATTGGCCTTGAATTATGGGAGAGAGGTTGATTCAAGTGCTTCCAAGGATGAAGACAAAGCCCACGGGTTCATTCACAGAGTTCAACAGGTACATCAAGCAGTGCAAGAGTAGTTGGAGAAGAGTCAAGTCTAGTACAAGGCTCGCCATGACAAGCATAGAGTTGATCATCAGTTTCAGGTGGGAGATCAAGTGTGGCTTCACATCAATAAGGAGAGGAGGAAAGGAGAAGGCAAGAAGCTCAATCCTATTAGATATGGTCCCTTCACCATCTTGGAGAAGATTGGGACAAATGCTTTTCACTTAGAGCTACCACCATACATGCAGATCTACTCAGTGGTGAATGTGGAGAACTTGAAACTCTATGATCCTCCCATGATCATGGATGAAAGGGAGAATGTCTCATTTCCATCAGTTGATGAATTTGCTCTTGAGTACATGGATGAGCTAAAGGAAGATGTCATCTTAGACAAAAGAACAAGGACTTCTCGCAGAGGCGATGTTGATTATCTTCGAGTGGGCATCAGAGGCACTCATCTAAGCAAATCCAAGTGGATCAAGAAAGAGAAAGTGAGGGAGCAATTCCCTCACCTATATGTTGATTAGTAAAGGATTTTGGAGGCCAAAAGCTTCTCAGTGGGGAGGAATGATCCAGGAGGATCCAAGAAGGAAAATTTTTGAAGTCCTCCAATCTCAACAAAACTAGTACTAGATCAAAGGGCTCATCAAGATGATTCCAACAGCGTTCGTTTCACCTCAAACGGACTCCGTATGAGAAATTTATCGCATTATGTTCCATAAGGTCATGTTGAGGCCTGGAAATTTGCAGGCAACAACAGAAAGGGGTTCTCCCCAGTCAACGTTCCCAACTAGCCTATTGACTGTTTGGTATAGGGAATCTGTCCGGTTTGCGGTCCAGCTACCGTAGGTGAAAGTAACAAACAACAGAGGTTTTACCGGTCGTGGCCTTGTCCACTGTGTATATTTTTTGTATTTTTTGACTTAAATATGATATGCAGATGCCTAATTAGCCATGCAAGGTGATAGAGATGCAAGGGGCAGTCACAATGTGATGCACATGTTACTACCTCTCGTCTTAGCCTCACAAGCATCTAAATCACATATGCAACAGTGAAATAAACTAACTATCTGCCTAACTACCTATCTATCCCCGTGGAGCAAACTTTAACTTTATTTGTGAGTAATGTAAAGTGTGCATGCAACATAAAGAGAAACTTCAGTTAGTTGATATTTCTTTCCACAATGCATGAACGATTAAATATATTTCAACAATCAGATAGCCAATTGTTTTATGAACAACATACATTACTTATGGTGTTAATTCCACAAAATAAACTAGAAATCATTTAAACAAGAACATAGGTTCTGAGAGTTAGAACGATCTCATGGTTAATGGACAAAAAGATGGAAAAACAAAATAGTTCATCTTTCAACCATCCATAGCATAACATTTGAAAGTGCCACCAATATTCCTCCAACAGGCAAACAAGACTTCTTTATTGCAAAGAGAAATAGTTCTTCTTACAATATAGCTTTTTCATGTCTAACTGGGAAAAAAATTCCTATTTTCCCTCTAAGTCTATTATATTTATACAAAAAGGGTGAAACTGTTGGGCTGCCCAAAAGTACCTTTTGGGTTTCCCAACTCTTCGCCTCCCAAAACTTTACTCTTCCTCAAAGATTTTACGAAATCGTTACAAATTGCAAAAAGTGACCACTCCTTTACGAGGAGGTTCCCACTTGGGCATCTAGAAACTTCTTCCATTTCGTAGCTTCAGAGGCAATGCCCTCAAATGCGCAGGGTTCCAAAAACTGAATGTTGATTTAAAATTTTTTAGCCTGGTTCTTTATAGCCTCCACTCTGGCAGCACTCAACCGAAGCTGGTCTTCCAAAAACTGCACACTAACTGCTGAATGGCCTACTTCGCTTCTCAGAATCTGGTCATCGATGGCCTTAATGCGTTGCATTCTTGCTTCTTCATCCTGATGTCTTTTCTACAACATCTCCACAAATGCATTGTGGTCTGGGAAATCATCCAGCCTTTGCTCGGCCTCTACTTGGCACCGGTTTTATGTGATAAGGAATCTTCTAAAAATTTCGTGCAGGCTCCCTTCGTCTTCTTGACTGCTTTCTTGAAATCCTCTGCGGTGTTAATAGCAAATTCTATTAAGTTATAATCTCGCTTGAGGGATTGTTTATCTTTTGAAGGCAGCTCTGCTGGAGCTTCTTCATTGCTTTCCAACCTCGCCATTCTTGCAGTCAGGACCTCGAGGATGTCCTGAGATCTGTCCACAAAGTAAGATGTAGTTTCCGAGATCTCTTCCAATCGGCCATCGATCTACAACGCTCTACATCTCTCCTCTTCAAAAGCAGTCTGTAGCTGCAGCATATTGGCTTTTTGGGTCAAGACATGCGCTTTGAAAGGCTGGAGGTTAACCTACTGTTCTCTTGCTTCCTCCAGAGCAGTGGTCAGAGAAGAAATATGCTCTTGATGTTTCTCTCTCTGTTCTTGGGAGTGCATCTCACTGGCCTGCAAGATAATCTTTTGCTACTCTTCTAGCTCTTCTACCTTCTCCTGTAGCTGTTCTTTCTCTATCTTCAGCTCTTGACATTCTTTCTGCACTTTCTCCAGAGCCTCCTATGTATTTTCCATAACCTTTCTTTCTTCTTGGAGGGCCTGTACTTCAGCCCTTGAGGAATTCATTTCCCTTTGCATATCTTCATATTTTCTCTTAAGCCTATTGCTTTCTTTTCTCTCTCTCCTCAATGTATCTTTCAACTGAGCAGAGGACTTCTTGGATTACTCTTATGCTTTCCTAGCTGCTTCCTGAGAAACCTTTCTTTTCTCTTCTTCTTCTGTGTGCAGCCACCCTGCAACTTATTGCACCAATCTCTGAGCTTCCTCATTTCTCTTTCTGGCCTCTTCATTAGCCTTGGCTTGTTCATCTCCCTTCCCACCTTTTGTGGTAATCTTCTTCTTAAACCTTCTTCTCAAGGCTGTCATGTTTACCACATTTCGAAAGATGGACTCCTCTCGATCCCAATGGTGGGCATACTCAAAATGCATGTTGTGCTCTTTACAGTGTTCAACCACTTTGCCATGAGTATCATTTCTACGGAAGGGCATTTTGCCAAAATGAAATCTTTCCAGTTCTTCTACAAATTCATGAGCCTTTTTCACTCTGGTAAACTTGTAGCTTCGTAAGATGAAGGGAAAAGGAGGATAAGCAGTCTTCTTATGCTCAAATAGAAAGCTGCCTATTCCATCCAAGAACACTTGTCTGACTGCCTCCTTGTGGATAATGTAATCAATTGCATATTTGGGCATTAGGGAAGGTGCTCTTGAACCTCCAAACATCTTGAAGTACAGTCCATTTTCAGTCAAATAGTAGTCTGCATACTCCTCTATTACTTGCAGGGCCTCCTACAACATACAATCACACTCCTTCAGGAAGATGAGTGTGTATAGAGGCATAAGGAAGTGTTCACAGACTTCTCTGTAATGGCTGTGGTATTTATGTGCCCACAATGGTTTATAAGCATCATATACAGGCATTCTTTCCCTATCCCAGATGCACCTGAGACAAGGGAAAGGCTGGTTGCATAATATGCAGTCTATCAGTATGGAGCTCATATAGAATTCTGATCTCTTCTGGGACTCTCCTCCCAAGGCTGAGGCCAAGAAAGAAGAAAGACTGTTTGAAACAAGGTTGGCCCAGTTGAAAATTGTCCCCTAGGTTGCAACATGAAAAATGATGGGTATCCACTCCAATTTGAAGAATCTACCATGTGCTCTTCCAAAAATCCGGTTCAACATTAAAGCTATGAACCTATAGGGAGCCCTTAAGCTAGCTGTATCGTAATCACCTATTGGTATGTATCTATAATGTTTTCCTTGGAACATCATCTTTTTAAATGTCTCCACCAGATCCATTCTAATGTTTCTTAGCCAATCATCAGATAAAAAGACTTGGGCTTCTGGTAGGTGGTAAGCCATAGATACATATCCAGGGCTGTATACAGCATAGCCCTATCATTCAACATTTTCCAGAATCATTGTTGTGACATCTACCCGGGGCATAATCCATCTGATTACCTCAGAGCACGGGAACAACTCTGTTCTGGTGGCGACCTTCATCGGTGAAGATCTTTCTATCTTGGCATATATGGACTCTTCTTCTAAGCCCATGTGAGGGAACTCTATATACTTCACCCCACTGGTATTCAGGTTCGATACTAGAAACGCACTTAGTGTCTTCGTAAATGTATTTAGTTTTAGTGACCACTTCTACTTCTGGTTCTTCTTCGACCACAGGGGCCTTCTTCTTTTGTCTCTTTGACATTGTGAGCTCTTCCTGCCATAAAATTTGTAACATTAAGCCCTTTTGGTCGAGTAACAAACTCGCATACATCAACTTGCAGTATTCCATTCCTTCTATGTTTAATACGATAGCAAGCAGTCAATGAAGCAAGTATGTGCATGTATAGATTGAAAAACTAACTAATAGAACTATTAAACATAATGTGCATTGTTTTAGTGACTTATTCTATGTCTAGCAGGATTGAAAATAGTTATATGCAGTAAGATTATGCAAACTACCACTGTTCGCCAACACCAAACATTTCTAACAATACAATCGGGCGGGAAACCATCTACATTAGCGCGAAGAAAACTCCCTCTCTCTGTGGGTTCCATTAGCAAAATCACCGCGAGGGAAAACATAACCACTACATGGGTTTCTAAGGTTATTTTGATCAAATAAAAACCCCCTGTGCAAAACGACGATAAAGAACTATGCGTCGCGGTACCCCCTCTTCCCTGGCCCGGGTTTGAAACTGAGCACAAAAATGGTCGTGCTGGACCTCGAAGGTAAAACGGCTATGGCTTAAAGATACAGGTAGCACTAAGCAGGGAAAATAGCCCAAACCTCATAGAGAAAAGTGGTGGAAACCTACTTCTACCCATCATCAACACGCAAGGCAGTTTGGCGTAGACAGCGTAACGGCCGTCTGCGCCAAAACTCCTCAATCCCTATGCGCAGGGTTGCAAAAAATACGGCGGTGGAAAACAAAGCTATTCTAAAGGTTAAACCACCCTCCCACAGCCAACTAAGATAAAATATCCACCTATATAGGCGTATAATTTAACGGGATGAGGAAAATGGCCGGGGACGGAAACCACCGTAGAAAACAACCAACAGTTCAAACGGAATGGGAAAAAAAGCGACGAGGAGCCTACCTGGCAATACGGCGAGTATGGTGGGTCAAAGACGGTCAATTTTCCACAATTTCCACTTGGATGCAGGTACACTGATAGCGGGGTCCTTTGCTAGCTCAAGCAAACGACAGCGCGATAATGACAATTCTCGACAATCGAAAATAACAATAAAGAACATAACCCCTCGACCCCGTATATATATCAATCACAATGGGCAAGAAAAAGATCGGATGGTGTAAAGCTTCTGAATTGGAGGTTGAAAGCATACTTTCTTTTGCAACGGTAGAAGGCTAAAACGCTAAGCCCTCCGCGGGGTCATACATATTGGATGGCGGACCACTTTTGGGTCGGAAGCTAAAAGAAATCGTCCTTCCACAATGGAAGACGGCCAAAGCATAGATCCAGACGTGGAGACGTGCATGGAAAGAAAAAATTAGAAGATCGGACGTTGAAGACATTTGGGTCATAAGACGAAAGGGTACTTCAGTCTGCAATGGCGAAAAACCAAACCATAGACCCAGCCGCAACGGCGGGGATAACCGGGTGACAACTAACCGCACGTCGGATTTCTAACATCGAAACGAAAATAGAATCACAGCTGCAACGACGGATACCAAATGGATTTATGAGGTCTGAAACCTCAAACCATAATCGGGAGAGAAAGAGGTTTTCCATTCGCAACGGCGGAAGAAGAATTCATGACAGTTCCGACACAAAACCAAAAGGTATCCGATTAAAATAAATAGAAATGGGAGAAACAATTAAAGTAAAAAACCGAGTGTTTATCCGCAATGGTGGGGAAAGAAAGGAAAAGTCCTTCCAATTCAAACCAAACAAAACAGCCGATTCAACCAACGTATCGGGAGAAATTTCAAAGTCAAGACTCACTATTCTACCGCAACGGTGGAAGCTTTAACCAAACCAATTCCCGATTCGAACGAGCTGAAAAATGCATCCAAAGGCAGTGATAATGTTTGATCAAACATTAGATTTCTGCAAGCATCAGAGGGGGAATCAAAACAAGTGGTAAATCAATTCAATCATTCTGAGAAAACAAAAGAAGAAAATCAACTAATCCAAAGCAAAGGAGGGTCCTAAATTTTTTTGGAATTTTGGGAAATTGTTGCAGTTGCAACAATTGGCGACTACCTGGTGAATGCCAGATCTCTGAATTAACTTCTTCCCAGTGCAAGACCATCTGAATAAAAGATGAAATCTTCTAGATGTTTGTATCCCTAGGATGGCCAACTTAAGCATTTAAACCATTGAGAAGTACTCCATTCTTTGGGAGATGGTAACAACAGAAATATTGTAAGTCTGAATAACTCTTTTGAGGCCTAATAAATGAGGTTTATTTTACGCGTCCTTAGGTAGTTTCATGCTTGGACACCATAGGATTGTAACAGATAGTAAACAGCATTATCCTTTTGTTCCTCATTCCCATTCCAATTGCACTTTGGTGCCATTTGAACTTTAGTTCTTTTGAGTCCTCCATTTGCCTTTCTTACTGAATTTTAATTCAAGATCCTCTATCCCATAGTGTCCTTTTGTGTGAGCGGTGTATTTCATGTTTCAGCTCACGGATGGAGAGGATCTTTCGGCAATTTGAAATTCATGCTTTGATATCTCTTTTTTCTTTTAAGGAGTTTTGACTCTTGATAGATTTTAGTTTTTCTAAAACTATGGCATGGGCTCATTTATATATGATATACTGTTTACTCTGCTTCCTTTCCATGGGTCTTCCGTTGTCACCCCTTTGGATATTTAAGATGTGAAATGGATGGAGCCTAGAAATAGTATTCCAGACCTCTTTACTTCTGAATTATTTACAGGGGTTAAATAAGACTTCAATGAATGCATGACCAGCTAGGAACACTGCTACTAGAAGAAATTCTATACTTTAAAGCACAGTCTTTTGCTCAATATTTCAGTTAATAAAGAACCCTGATGTTTCCATTGCAACCAAAAGTTTGCCTCTTTATTAAAAAATAGAGCAGTAAAGAAAACAACATCAAATCAAATAATCAAAAGAAAACAACATCAAAGCATCAAAAAAAAAAACAACATCAATTTATTTATGTACAAAGCAAAAGAAAAGAAAATTTTTTGCCCATGCCTGAATATCTTTAATCTTGGGGAGTTAGAGGGTGGGATGGATTATAGACATGAGACATCTAACCATGGTTTAGCTCTGCTATTTTTGAAATTGAACACATGTCTACAATCCTACATTCATCTTCATCATCCTGAGGAAGTTGAAGGAGCTCAGGCTGATAGTTAATCTTAAAACTGGCTTTTCTTTCTCTAAGATGTCTTATCTTAAGCTTAATCAGATAATTTCCCAGGACAGAATCAACAGATTCATTTCCCTCTCCTAGTTTAGTGACAGTGTGTTTCATGTAAGGCTCTCTCAAAATCTTAATCTTATTCGGGGTAGCCATGAGAGGCAACAATAAATGAGACCAATCTGAAGCAAAATAGCCTTTTAACCTGGCAGACCAATCTCTGTTGAGAATAAGCCCATATCCACTAGGTATGTCAGCCACCGTAATATCAATAAATTGACAAATCTTGTTGTTTGCAGACAAACGAATGAGGACATTTTTCATTTCTCCCACTACTTTGACCCCTGTGCTGTCTAATTGCATTACTTCACAAAATGTGGATTATGGCTGTCCATTAATATTTTTGCAAATCTCCAGTGGCATAACATTCACCGCTGATCCAGAATCTACTAAGCAATTATGCACATTATGATTCAACATTTCTAGGGTCAAAAGAAAAGGTGGGGTATCAGCTTTCTCTTCCCAACCCAGTTCTATGTCTTCTTCTCCTGGTTGGTTTTGAGTAGGTATATCTTCTTCAAGCTCTCCAATTTCATTAGTGTTTCCCACATTAACACCTACCTATTCTTCTACAGTTTTGACAGGCTCACCAATTGGCTTGGTTTCCTGATTGACCGTAGTGACTTCAGGTGTTTTATTTTTAACATTCACATTTGCCTGTCTCTTGACATTATTTTACAATCTTTTGATCTTTGAAATTTTTGAATCCATGTCCTTTGTTGCTGTAGGTGTGCATTCAGTTTTGAGAGCGCTCTCTTCAGTGTCAAACAGCGAGATACCATTCCATGAAAACATAGTGTCATTATCTTGTTTCTCCATAGCCTGGTTTTTATTTTCCTCTTTGCCACTATCCTTGGTTAATTTAGAATCTAGCAGCTGATTTATAACCAATGACATTGAATTCAACCATTGAGGGCACTTCTTTTCCGAATGAGGTTGTTGGTGAAAAGTGCAAAAATTATCACCCCGTACTTCTGTTATGTTTACTGATGGTAAATTTGGTGGAGGTATTTTCCATTGGTTGCTATCCTCTCTTTTTTGGTAGTAGGGTTTGTGAGTTTTCTGAGCTTCCCTCCCTTTCTCTAGATATATTATTCTATTGGATAGATTCTACATCATTTTCAACATCTATTGATAATCATGTGATTGTTCATCTTTAGGTTTAGACAGCAGTATAGCTCTTTTATTTGTAGTCTTCTCTCCAGGTAAGTCAGGATAATATTCTACACTTTCCCTTTCAGCTTCTACCCTTTCTGCCTCTTCATAAGTCTCTACCAATGTAGGTTTGGCTTTCATCTTGGCAAACATGGCTAGCTCAAGTCCTAGGGCTGAGGTATAATATTCAATTAAGACCTTGTCTGAGGTCTGTCAGCTTCAGAAAAGTTCTTTAGGTATATTGAAAATCTTTGAGTGAAACTACATACTTTCTCATTCTTCTCTTTTCTTAACAAAACAAGACCTTTCATCAATGAGGCATGTGTTTTTTGGGCTGTGTATTTACTTCTGAAAACCCTTTCGAAAGTATTCTAGTCTGGGATCGAGTTTGCGGGCAGGGTAAAGTACCATGAAGCAGTTGCCCCTTTCAAGGTATGAGGGAATAATCTACAAACAACATCTTCATACTCCCTAGCCCTTAACCCTTCTACTGCTAAATAGAAACTTTGCAAGTGGTCATCTACAGCAATCCTTTCCTTGGGGTCAAACTTAGGCAGCAGCTTGTCAAAAGCTTGAGGTAGGTTATGCAATGGAGGCATGGGGCTCAAAGGGGTTCTAGCTTTCCAAGAAAGCAATGGGTTGGGCTAACTCACAATTACACCAGCCATGAGCACAGGTAAAGGAACAAAGTCTAAGTAAAGAGCAACGTAGGGTGAGAAAAAGATTTCTTACTTCAAAGGTATAACCACAACCTGTAAGTACTTGGATCAGGTTACAAGATTCAAAACATATGCTGGTAAGGTAATCTTGGGAAAATAAGTTTCCACGGCCAGCCATTCACTAGCGGCCCTCCTTCTAGCGCCAAAACTATTGAGGCCTGGAAATTCACAGGCAACAACAGAGAGGGATTCTCCCCAGTAAACATTCCCAACTAGCCCGTTGACTTTTTGGTATAGGGAATCCGTCCAGTTTGCGGTCTGACTACCGTAGGTCAAAGTAACAAAAAAAAGAGGTTTTACCGGTTGCGGCCCGGTCCACCGTGTATATTTTTTGTATTTTTTGACTTAAATATGATATGCAGATGCCTAATTAACCATGCAAGGTGATAGAGATGCAAGGGGAAGTCACAATGTGATGCGTAGGTTCTTACCTCTCGTCTTAGGCTCACAAGCATCTAAATCACATGTGGAATAGTGAAATAAACTAACTATCTGCCTAACTACCTATACATGCCTGGGGAGCAAACTTTAACTTTATTTGTGAGTAATGTAAAGTGTGCATGCAACATAAAGAGAAACTTCAGTTAGCTGATATTTCTTTCCACAATGCATGAACGATTAAATATATTTCAACAATCATATAGCCAATTGTTTTATGAACAACATACATTACTCATGGTGGTAATTCCACAAAATAAACCAGAAATCATTTAAACAAGAACATAGGTTATGAAAGTTAGAACGATCTCACGGTTAATGGACAAAAAGCTGGAAAAACAAAATAGTTCATCTTTCATCCATCCACAGCATAACATTTGAAAGTGCCACCAATCTTCCTCCAACAGGAAAACAAGACTTCTTTATTGCAAAGAGAATTAATTATTCTTACAATATAGCTTTTTCATGTCTAACTGGGAAAAAAAGGTCCTCTTTTCCCTCTAAGTCTATTACATTTATACAAAAAGGGTGAAACTATTGGGCTGCCCAAAAGTACCTTTTGGGCTTCCCAACTCTTCACCTCCCAAAACTTTACTCTTCCTCAAAGATTTACAAAATCGTTACATATTGCAAAAAGTGACCACTCCTTTACGAGGAGGGTCCCACTTGGGCATCTAGAAACTTCTCCCATTTCGCAGCTTCAGAGGAAATTCCCTCAAATGCGCAGGGTTCCAAAAATTGAATGTTGATTTCAAATTTTTTAGCCTGGTTCTTTATAGCCTCCACTCTGGTAGCGCTCAACCGAAGCTGGTCTTCCAAAAGCTGCACACTAACTGCTGAATGGCCTACTTCGCTTCTCAGAATCTGGTCATCAATGGCCTTAATGCATTGCATTATTGCTTCTTCATCCTGATGTCTTTTCTGCAACATCTCCACAAATGAATTGTGGTCCGGGAAATCATCCAGCCTCTACTCGGCCTCTACCTGGCACCGGTTTTATGTGATAAGGACTCTTCTGAAAATTTCCGTGCAGGATCCCTTCATCTTATTGACTGCTTTCTTGAAATCCTCTGCGGTGTTAATAGCAAATTCTATTAAGTTATAATCCTGCTTGAGGGCTTGTTTATCTTTCGATGGTAGCTCTGCTGGAGCTTCTTCATTGCTTTCCAACCTCGGCATTCTTGTAGTCAGGACCTCGAGGACGTCCTGAGATCTGTCCACAAAGTAAGATGCAGTTTCCAATATCTCTTCCAACCGGCCATCGATCTACAACACTCTACATCTCTTCTCTTCAATAGCAGTATGTAGCTACAACATCTTGGCTTTTTGGGCCAAGACATGCTCTTTGAATGGCTGGAGGTTAACCTGCTATTCTCTTGCTTCCTCCAGAGCAGTGGTCAGAGAAGAAATATGCTCTTGATGTTTCTCTCTTTGTTCTTGGGATTGCATCTCACTGGCCTACAAGATAATCTTTTGCTTCTCTTCTAGATCTTCTACCTTCTCTTGTAGCTGTTCTTTCTCTATCTTCAGCTCTTGACATTCTTTCTGCACTATCTCGAGAGCCTCCTGTGTATTTTCCATAACCTGTCTTTCTGCTTGGAGGGCCTATACTTCGGCCCTTGAGGATTTCATTTCCCTTTGCGTATCTTCATATTTTCTCTTAAGCCTATTGCTTTCTTCTCTATCTCTCCTCAATGTATCTTTCAACTGAGCAGAGGACTTCTTGGACTGCTCTTATGCTTTCTTAGATGCTTCCTGAGCAGCCTTTCTTTTCTCTTCTTCTTCTGTGTGCAGCCACCCTACAGCTTCTTGTGCCAATCTCTGAGCTTCCTCATTTCTCTTTTTGGCCTCTTCATTAGCCTTCGCTTGTTCATCTCCCTTCCCACCTTTTGTGGTAATCTTCTTCTTAAACCTTCTTCTTAAGGCTGTCATGTTTACCAAATTTCGGAAGATGGACTCCTCTCAATCCCAATGGTGGGCATACTCAAACTGAAAATTGTGCTCTTTACAGTGTTCAGCCACTTTGCCATGAGTATCATTTCTATGGAAGGGCATTTTGCCAAAATGAAATCTTTCCAGTTATTCTACAAATTCATGAGCCTTTTTCACTCTGGTAAACTTGTAGCTTCCTAAGATGAAGGGAAAAGGAGGATAAGCAGTCTTCTTATGATCGAACAAAAATATGCCTATTCCATCCAGGAACACTTGTCTGACTGCCTCCTTGTGGATAATGTAATCAGTTGCATATTTGGGCAGTATGGAAGGTTCTCTCGAACCTCCAAACATCCTGAAGTACAGGCCATTTTCAGTCAAATAGTAGTCTGCATACTCCTCTATTACTTGCAGGGCCTCCTCCGAATACAATCACACTCCTTCAGGAAGATGAGTGTGTATAGAGGCATAAGGAAGTGTTCACAGACTTCTCTGTAATGGCTATGGTATTTATGTGCCCACAATGGTTTATAAGCAGCATATATAGGCATTCTTTCCATGTCCCAGATGCACCTGAGACCAGGAAAGGCTGGTTGCATAATATGCAGTATATCGGTATGGAGCTCATATAGAATTCTAATCTCTTCTGGGACTCTCCTCCCAAGGCTAAGGCCAAGCAAGAAGAAAGACTGTTTGAAACAAGGTTGGCCCAGTTGAAAATTGTCCCCTGGGTCGCAACATGATAAATGATGGGTATCCACTCCAACTTGAAGAATCTACCATGTGCTCTTCCAATAATCCGGTTCAACATTAAAGCTATGAACCTGTGGGGAGCCCTTAATCTAGCTGTATCATAATAACCTATTGGTCTATATCTGTAATGTTTTCCTTGCAACATCATCTTTTTAAATGTCTCCACCAGATCCATTCTAATGTTGCTTAGCCAATCATCAGATAAAAAGACTTGGGCTTCTGGTAGGTGGTAAGCCAGAGCTACATATCCAGGGCTGTATGTAGCATAGCCCTGTCTTTCAACATTTTCCAGCATCATTGTTGTGACATCTTCCCAGGGCAGAATCCATCTGATTACCTCAGAGCACGGGAACAACTCTAGTCTGGTGGCGACCTCCATCAGTGAAGATCTTTCTATATTGGCATATATGGACTCTTCTTGTAATCCCATGTCAGGGACCTCTCTGCGGGTGATCAATCTATATACTTCCCCCCACTGGTATTCAGGTTCGATACCAGAAACACACTTAGTGTCTTCGTAAATGTATTCAGTTTTAGTGACCACTTCTACTTCTGGTTCTTCTTCGACCACAGGGGCCTTCTTCTTTTGTCTCTTTGACATTGTGAGGTCTTCCTGCCATAAAATTTGTAACATTAATCCCTTTTGGCTGAGTAACAAACTGGCATACATCAACGTGTAGTATGCCATTCCTTCTATGTTTAATATGACAGCAAGCAGTCAATGAAGCAAGTATGTGCATGTATATATTGAAAAACTAACTAACAGAACTATTAAACATAATGTGCAGTGTTTTAGTGACTTAGTCTATGTCTAGCAGGATTGAAAGTAGTTATATGCAGTAAGATTATGCAAACTACCACTGTTCACCAACACCAAACATTTCTAACAATACAATCGGGCAGGAAAACATCTACATTAGCGCGAAGAAAACTCCCGCTTTCTATGGGTGCCATTAGCAAAATCACCGTGAGGGAAAATAGAACCACTACATGGGTTTCTAAGGTGCTTTTGATCAAAGAAAAATCCCTTGTGCAAAACAACGATAAAGAACTATGCATCGCGGTACCCCCTCTTCTTTGGCCCGGGTTCGAAACTGAGCACAAAAATGGTCGCGCTGGACCTCAAAGGTAAAACGGCTGTGGCTTAAAGATACGAGTAGCACTAAATGGGGAAAATAGCCCAAACCTCATAGAGAAAAGTGGTGGAAACCTACTTCTACCCATCATTAACATGCAGGGCATTTTGGCGCAGACAGCGTAACGACCGTTGCGCCAAAACCCCTCAATCCCTATGCGCAGGGTTGCAAAAAATATGGCGGTGGAAAACAAAGCTATTCTGAAGGTTAAACTGCCCTCCCATGGCCAAATAAGATAAAATCTCCGCCTATATAGACGTATAATTTAACGAGACGAGGAAAACGGCCGGGGACGCAAACCACCATAGAAACCAACCAACAGTTCAAACGGAATGGGAAAAAAAGCGACGAGGAGCCTACCTGGCAATACAGCGAGTATGGCGGGTTGACAACGGTCAGGCTTCCATAGTTTCCACTTGGATGTAGGTACATGGATAGCGGGGTCCTTTTCTAGCTTGAGCAAATGACAGCGCGATAATGACAATACTCAACAGTAAAAAATAACAATAAAAAACATAACCCCTCGACCCCGTATATATATCAATCACAACGGGAAAGCAAAAGATCGAACGGCAGAAAGATTTTGAATCGGAGGTTGAAAGCATGCTTTCTTCCACAATGGTGGAAGGCTAAAACGCTAAGCCCTCTGCAGGGTCATACATATCAGATGGCGGACCACTTTTGGTTCAGAAGCTGAAAGCAATTGTCCTTCCACAACGGCAGACGACCAAAGCGTAGATCCAACCGCGGAGATGTGCATGGCGGGAAAAAATTAGAAGATCGAACGTCGGAGACATTTGGGTCGGAAGACAAAAGGGTACTTCAGTATGCAATGGCGGAAAACCAAACCATATACCCAGCCGCAACGACGGGGATAACCGGGTGACAACTAACCGCATGTCAGATTTCTAACATCGGAACAAAAATAGAATCGCAGCCGCAACGGCGGATACCAAACAGATTTACGGGGTCCGAAACCTCAAACCACAATCGAGAGAGAAAGAGGTTTTCCATCCGCAACCATGGAAAAATAAGTCATGACAGTTCTGACACAAAACCAAAAGGTAGCCGATTAAAATCAATCGAAACAGGAGAACCGAATGTTTATCCGCAATGGCAGGGAAAGAAAAGACAAGTCCTTCCAATTCAAACCAAACAAAACAGCCAATTCAACCAATGGATCGGGAGAAATTTCAAACTCAAGACTCGCTATTCTGTCGCAGCAACGGAAGCTTTAACCAAACCAATTCCCGATTCGAACGAGCTAAAAAATGCATCCAAAGGCAGCAATAAAGTTTGATCAAACATTAGATTTCTTCAAGCATCAGAGGGGGAATCAAAACAAGTGGTAAATCAATTCAATCATTCTGAGAAAACAAAAGAAGAAAATCAACTAATCCAAAGCAAAGGAGGGTCCTAAAAATTTTTGGAATTTTGGGAAATTGTTGTAGCTGCAACAGGTCAACAGGCAAAATTGGAAAAAAGAGGCCCCATGTGGCACCACGGATAGGGTGACACATGGCATCCATATGATATAGACAAGATGATGTGGAACCATTGATAGGGTGACATGTGGCATCCATACGATACGAACAAGATGACATGGCAGGTGTACGGACCAACCAAACGATGACACATGGCACCACTCAGGGGATGACACATGGCATCCATACAGTACAGACCAATCACAAGGTGACACATGGTAGTATAGATCTGAGCTGGCATACTGCTGACTAGGCATACAGATGGTGATGTGCCAGTATGGATCGATGACGTGGCAGATGACTCATCTGAGCTGGCCAAAAATTGGCCGATGAGTTGGACCAATTGGTGCCTCTGACGTGGTAGGCCCGAATTGGCCAAAATGGTCAGATGCAAATATATGGCCTCTGCAGGGTTCGACCCCATGACCTCAGCAATGAAGGTTGAGTGACTTCACCACTCGGGCTACATGGGTTCTTGGTATGTGTGGTTAGGACTGTTTATTTAAACTTGAAGAGTGTTTTAGATGGGCACGAAAAGGGGCCGGGGCTAGCCCCGACCCCTGGTGCTACCACACGGGCACACGACCGGGAGCTCAAAATGGAGGCCAGCATGGGGGTCACATGGTATGCACTAGCCCATTCCATGCGCCCACTCTTTAACACATGATTCGAATGGAGGGTGGTTACAACCACCGCTCCCCTCCTCCCTTTGAACATAGCCACCATGTGGGACGCGTCCACCATTTAAACACATGTGTTAATTAAAACTTTGGTTATGGTTTTAAAATGGGTTTGAAATGTTATTCCATGTAATGGGTTTTAACCTATACTTGGTATAGTTTTAAACTAAAACCAACTATATGGTTGGAATATTATATGGTGGGAATATTAAATGGATGGTTGGAATTTAAGAGCCTAACCAACTTGGAGGTTTCAACCATATGCCCAATTAGGAAAATTTGTTGTAACTAAGAATTCATGAGAAACATGTGAAGGGGGTCTTCTCAAGCTATATAAACCCTCTTATTTGTCCATTTTCCTAGCATGCTTTGAAGTGGAGACTTTGTAGCTAAAGAAGAGAAGAGAGATTGTGTAGCTTTGTAGGAGGAAGGCACGAGTGCTTATACTTTTTTTACACCGTCTTCAGGCTTCGGAGTTGTTGGAAGGAGTCTTGTTGTGTTTTGGGCAGCGGTTCTCTTCCTGACCATTGTCACCAAGGTATCATTGTATCATTGCCATGTATTTTTCCTTCATGCTGAGATTATAGATCGGCCCTCCTATTGAGAAGCAGGCCCGGAAACGTAGTCCATCCTGGACGAACTCCGTTATCAACTTCTTGTCTTTATGTGCGTATTGTCTATGCTATTTGGTTCTCTTCTTATGGATTTCTAAGCCTCATTCATGCTCTTTATGCAATTCATGTTAACTTCATAGAGTAGTAAAGATCTTGTTTTCGAATCACTCTTGCAAGAAGGGATTGATTTCTCGTGTCTAGCTATCTGTTGCGGTACACCCCAAGCCATAGGAAGTTTCTCTCCGTAACAGAATTGGAGACCATACTGGGGAAGTTCCTTGTTTTTGTTTGGGGTTGGGGGCACAATGTGCTTGATATTATTAACTTGCCCTTTGTTTCTCCATGTTTCTATGTCACATTTTATAGTATGTTCGTATATTGAAACTCCCCTTGAGAGGTTTGACCCTTTTCCTGCTTTTTACCACTTTCTTCTTTGTATATGCAAGTTTTTGGCTAAGAGTCACGTACATACGTGGAGTTTTGGCCACAATTCACGTATACATGTATGTTTTTGGACAAAATCCATGTATACATGCAGTTTTTTGGCCAAAAGTCGCGTACATACATAGTTGTTCTTGAACCAGTCATGTATATCCTCCCTTTTGGTTGAGTTTGATGTTGTGGGAAGTTGTTGGGTGGGTTGTGAGTGTGGTTAGGTCTTCATGGGTTCTTATACTCTCTGTTTACTACTTCCTTTGTGACCAGAGACCGCTTTTTCATTGATTTTTGTTTGAAAGTAGTTTTAGTCATTTATCTTTTTGTTTTTCCATTAGTGCATTACTCTTTTTGTCTCGGTGTTTGTCTAGGCTTGTGTTTTATACTTACTACAGAAATTGAGAGTTTTAAATGAATTTTATTTCATTTTTCCTTCTGTTCTGTTGAGTTCAGATCCATTTACTTTTGGCATACCCGGTATCCTGTCATTCATCCTTTGTCCTAGTACGGACCTTGGTGTCGGACTTGGGGGAATCACAGCCCCTTACTATGCTCATGGATTTTGGAATGGAAATATTCCATCTTCTTCTACATTTGTGGAGGAATTTTATTCTCTTCACTCGATCTTTACATCGGTGGTCACCCTCACGGGGGTGGTAGTGGGTACATGAATGCTGGGTCTTCACCTTACATTCCTTCTTATGTCCCATCGTCCATCACATTATTTCCCTTGAATGTAGTTGTCATGATCAATCCTCCTTGTAGCCTATAGTTTGGACTCTATATTGAATGTTTTGGGTTGTTTTGGACTTATATTATTGTCATGCAGGGTCCATTTTTTGTACACTCTCTCTAAGTCTTTGACTTGTTCATGCCTATTTAAGATATCATGTCTAAATTAGCATATAGGTTGGTATTTCAAATCCATTTTCATTTTGCGTGACCTTATGACCATTTCATCTTATCCTTAGGTACGACCCATTCAATGTCACGGAATCTTGTTGTTTCTTTTAGAAGTGACATTATGGGAATGGTAGAGATTTCCCATATATGGGTACCCTAGCAAGATCCCATATTGCATTTGGTGCCCATGCTGAAATTTCTCCTTCAATTTGTGGGAGTCCTTTTAGTCCCACCATGTCTTTGAGCAAGAGCTTCATACTCCTCTGAACTTTATGCTAGCCATTACCTTGGGACTCCCTTTTATATGTCAAGTTGTAGTTGAATTATCATAAGTTTTGCTTGCCTTATTTAGCCTTATGCTGGCATCCTTGACCTTTATTATCAACCATATAGCCCGAGATTATCTCATGTCTAGCCAAAAAGAGTTGTTTTACATATCTTTTGCAGCTTGATTCCCCATTTTTTACCAAGAGGGGACTTTCCCTCGAGTGTCGTTATCCTACACATGTTTCCTTGCATTGAGCATAGGTATGTTCCACTGCTTGGAACTAGTTTTTTTGTCCCTTAACACTCATCTCCACCTATATTTGTAACTTTAAAGAACTTTAATTCTTTTTCAATCTTTTCAAAATATCTGAAAATGTCCAAAAAAAAACCAAAAAACCAAAAATCCGAATAGAAAAAGATGTTATCTTTGGCAGTAGTTGAGTCATGTCTCCTTTGAATAGAGCACTGTATATCACACCTATTGGTTGGGTTATTAGTTTGATTTTAGGAGTTGTACTCATTACTCTAATTTTATCTCCACCAACTAGTTAAGCTTCTAGTCCCTATGGAGCCATGTTGATGCCTCCTGTGTCACAGAGATGTCCCAGTTTTCATATCAAGTCCATGCTGCCTATCTTCAGTCATCATTTTACTTTATGCTCTTGTTCAAAGGAAGTTTAATCTTAATTCATCCATTCCTTAGTTATCTTTACTTTGCATGTCGGCCATTCTCGGTACTATTACTGGTTCAGGCACATCTTGTTCGAGTTCTTCCATAATATATAGCATTGTTGAGTACCTCATGTTGGTTGATGGGGGGTTCCTTAATTCCCTCCTTCCAGCGGACTACATCCCATCGAATTCAGAACATTTATTCTTGCGTAGGAGTCTAGAGTCATTTGAGTGCACTGCGACTTACAGTGATCAGTGGTAGGTTCTCTCTCCATTGACAGTTTTGGGAATACATCAACATCCCCTGATTGATGGATTATTCCAAGTGTTTGACCTCAACACATCTATTCACACTTTTTATATTGCAGTCAAGTACCTTGATTCCAATTTTCATTGTCAGTGGGTGATCTCGTGTCTATTAACGGTATACATCAATGACTGATAATCAGACGATGGAATACTATGTTTGACCTTGAAACCTTTATTCACATAGTAGGACATGTACTCATAGAGGTTTGTGTAGAATACTTTCCATCTTGGTGGCATTCCACATATGCTACTTCCGTGATCATTCCAACGTTCATGAGATTTCAGCTCTCGTGATTTGATTCGAGTGTATTTCAAATATCTTCAACCATTGTGGATATCTTGATCCATTGTATATCTTCAACTTATATGGAGATCTTGATCCATTGTATATATTCATCATGGAGATTCTGACCCATTATATATTGTATGTGGCGATGACCACACATGTCACATTTTGTATATCATGCCTATTCATGGCCATTGTACTCTTATGTATCCGGGACTACTATATGCAGTTGCAGTCATATGCAGAGATTGATTATTGTACTATACTGATGGATGGATGGTTATTCCACCTGTTTCTTCATCACTCCACTTTTGGGATGGATTTTATAATGTATTTCGGCCATCATGTTACCCCTCTGACCTCACACATTAGGGGGCATCTGTTATAGCTGATTTTAGCATACATGGTTGATCACATGTTTATGGCATTCCTTGTCCCTCTACAAAATTTTTAGATCCCATCGAATGATATTATACTTTTATGTTTCCAAGTTCATCTCTAAAAAACACTTGTTTATTGCTATACGCGACTTTTAATCCCATAATCATGTGTACACGTGACTTTTGACCTCAAACCCGTGTACATCGGGATGTGTGCATAAATCTAAATATTTTTGGAGTTTTCCTTCATATGTGTCTAAACCACTTGAATCTTGGCCTTCCATATGCCTCGAGATCGCTCGGATTTGACCCTACATTACCCCTTTGGAGTGTTAGATAAGGAACCTCTTGGGTACATTGAAGGGGGGGAATTGAAGAGTAACGAAACTATAGTCCATTGTTGCCATAGCTTGCATATACTTGAGTCTGCATCTATTTGTCCCTTTGGAGCACTTTGTGTTCTTCCAAAGACTGCCTTTTCTTTTGATCTTGCTATCCAGAGATGGAGGATTGAGTTGGTGGAGGCCCAGGTGGAGGAATCAGTTTTTCTGGTTCGCAGATGTGCTGATAGAGGTTGTCACTTGTGTAATCTCTCATTTGATTAATAGAAATATCTTTTATTGTCCAATAATGTGCATTTGAATGAATATTGAATCCATGTATATGTTTAATTGATTATACATTGTTGATTATATATGTTATAGTATATCTAACACCATATTATATAGCATGCTTGTCTTGTTTGTGTTGTTGAGAGAAAATTGCTAGCATAAGTGGGATTGGAAAAAGCTCAACGAGGATCTACTTCAACCGTCTGAAATAAGGTATGATTCAAGGTCCCTTAGTGTTATATTTTTGGTTTCTCTTGCATATAGGGAAGGGATTGATTTCTCATGTCTAGCTATTTGTTGTGGTACACCCCAAGTGATAGGAAGTTTCTCTCCGTAACAGAATTGGCGACCATATTGGGGAAGTTCCTTTTTTTTGTTTGGGTTTGGGGGAACAATGTGCTTGATATTATTGACTTGATCTTTGTTTCTCCCTATTTATGTGTCGCATTTTATAGTATGTCCATACATTGACACTCCCCTTGAGTGTTTTGACTCTTTTCCTGCTTTTTACCACTTTCTTCTTTGTATACGCAAGTTTTTGGCTAAAAATCCTGTACATACATAGATGTTTGGCCCAAAGTCACATATGCATGCAGGTTTTTGGCCAAAATCTGTGTACACCTGTAGTTTTTTGGCTAAAAGGCGCATACATATGCATTTGTTCTTTAAACAGTCGCATACATCCTCCCTTTTGTTTGAGTTTGATGTTGTGGGAAGTTGTTGGGTGGGTTGTGAGTGTGGTTAGGTCTTCCTGGATTCTTATATTGTCTGTTGACTACTTCCTTTGTGACTAGAGACCACATTTTCATTGATTTTTCTTTGAAAGTAGTTTTAGCCATTTATCTTTTTGTTTTTCCGTTAGTGCATTACTCTTTTTGTCTCGGTATCTTGTTGGGCTTTAGTTTTATACTTGCTACACAAACTGAGAATTTTAAATGACTTTTATTGCATTTTTCATTCTTTTATATTGAAAAATAAAAAATAGTTGCATTCTTACTTGCATCTTAGATATGGATTTGAGAAGGTATTTGCATTGGATTTCTTTGATGAGAGTTGTATTTAGGCTTCATATAGGAAGGGTTGCATTAGAATTCGGAAAGGTATTATTTTTATACATCTCAGGTAGTAGCATACCCTATTTTTCATTCTACACATTGCACTTGGCATTTCTTGTTAGGTGTGGATATTTACTTCACTGATGAGTCATAACTGCATTAGTTGTACGACAATTACCCTTGGAGTAATTACAAACAAACAAAATTGATGCTGAATAAAATGAATTACACTCTTTTATTTTCTAGGGTGCATCAAAAAGATTAGGTTTTAGGGTCTTGGAATAGTTCATTGTGAGTCAATTTTCCAAGACCACTAAACAAAACAATTAGGTGTCTGTCCAGGTGAGAGTGTGAAATCCTTGGTATAATTAGTGTTTCTTCGGATGCTCCTCTTACACGAGAGTTAAGCACAAGGCAACATGAACAATTGTGATTGCGGTAGCCCTTGGTAAGTTTTGTGAGCGCTAGAGATATTTCCAAGATCGTATTTGTATCTAGCGACTCTTTTGAGTTTCAGGATTTGCTAACCTACCCATACGATCGATCCCTCCTGTGAATGTCAACTTGAGCATTGATTATATTGGGGTGACCTTAGTTTCATTACCTAGGTATCAAGGGGGTTACTTGCAGAGGTTATTATGTAGGTCGCTAGGTAGGGGTTGGATAGCACACTTGCTTTACACATTGAATATGAGGGCCACTATAATTGTTTATGTACCTCCACTTGTAGTGTATGGGAGTTTCGAGCCTCTCCTAGGCAAGACATACCTGCTGCATTTGGGAGCTCACATATTCTCCGCTTGGTTTGCTTGTATTTTGGCTGTAGATTCTCTTACGAGTGTGCTCTTTGTGCGCTAGTGGGATTTTGGGATCATGGTTAATTGAGTATATTTATTTTTTGTTGAGTTCAAATCCCTTTATTTTCGACATGCCTAGTATCTTGTCATTCGTCCTTGGTCATATAACAAACCATGGTGTCGGAATTGGGTGCATCACAACCCCTTACCACGCTCATGGATTTGGGAGTGGTCATATTTCATCTTCTACTCCATTTGAGGAGGATTTTTATTCCCTTCGCTTGGTCTTTACACCAGTGGTCACCCTCATAGGGGTGGTAGTGGATAAATGAATGTTGCGTCTTCACCATACATTCCTTCGTATGTGCCATCGTCCACCACATTGTTTACTTTGAATGTAGCTGTCATGATCAATACTCCTTGTAGCCTATAGTTTGGAATCTTTATTGAATATTTTGGGTTGTTTTATACTTATATTATTGTCATGTAGGGTCCATTTTTGTACACTCTCTCTAATTATTTTACTTGTTCGTGCCTATTTTAGGTATCATGTCTAAACTGGAATATAGGTTAGGAATTCACATCTGTTTTCATTTTGCATGAGCTTATGACCATTTCATCTTATCCTTAGGTATGACCCCATTCCCCTTTTTTCGTCGAGAGGGGACTTTTCCGTGAGTGTCATTATCCTACACATATTTCCTTGCATTGAGAATAGGTATGTTCCGCTGCTTGGAACTAGTTTGTTTTTCCCCTGATACTGATCTCCTCCTAGATTTGTAACTATAAAGAACTCATTAGAGGAAATTTGGGGTCTAAAATGGGCCTTATAAGAAAACGCGCCAATAAAAAATTTTGTGAGTTGGAATTCAAGAACCAATAGAATTTCAATAAAATGATTCAAGCATAATGGTTGAATTGACATATTTGTCAAAAAAGAAAACTACTTTTTTTGTTCGTATTTTCGACATATCTCCATGTCTTTTTACTCAAATTTCAAGCAGGAGAGCTCATTGAATGTGGAATTTAATTCTGCATCCAACGAGTACCCACACTGCATACTTTTGGCGGACCTCTATACCCCAAAAATAAGAAATACCTGAAAAAAATGTGATGATGATGTCATCATCACGCTTTTTTAGGTATTTCTTGTTTTTGGGGTATCGAGGTCTGTCAAAAGTATGCAGTGTGGGTACTCGTTGGATGCGGAATTAAATTCCACATCCAATGAGCTCTCTCACTCAGAATTTGAGTAAATACATAGGGAGATATGTCGAAAATACGAACACAAAAAGTAGTTTTTTTCATTCTTCCTCCAAAATTAATAAGTATTATTTTATTATTTTAACTATTATTTTATTATTTTCCTTAGGAGGCCCATTTTAGACCCCAAATTTCCTCTAATGTTTATTCTTTTCCAAGATTTTCAAAATATCTGAAAAAGTCCCAAAAAAAAATCAAAAACAAAAAATATGAACAGGAAAAGATGTTATATTTGGCAACAGTCGAGTCATGTCGCCTTTGAACAAAGCACTATATATCACATCAGTTGGTTGGGTTATTAGTTTGAATTTAGGAGCTATACTCATTACTATGATTTTATCTCCACCGAGTGGTTAAGCTTCTAGTCCCTATGGAGCCTTTGTTGATTCCTCCTTTTTCACAGAGATGTACTAGTTTGCATATCAAGTCCATTCTTCCTATCTTCATTCACCATTTTCCTTTATGCTCTTGTTTGAAGGAATTTGAAGCCTCGGTCGACCATTCCTTAGTTGTATTGACTGTGCATGTCAACCCTTCCCGGTACTATTACTGGTTCATGCACATCTTGTTATAGTTATTCCACATTATACAACATTGCTGAGTACCTCATGTTGGTTGATGGGGGATGCCTTAATTTTCTCCTTCCAGTGGATTCCATCACATCGACTTTAGATCATTTATTTTGGGATAGGAGTCTAGAGTCATTTGAGTGTTTTGAGGATTACAATAATCAGTGGTAGGTTCTTTCACCATCAACAGTTTTGGGAATACATCAACGTCCCCTGATCGATGGATTCTTCCAAGTGTTTGAACTCAACACATCTATTCACACTTGTTAGATTGCACTCTGCTACCTAGATTCCCATTTTCATTATCGGTGGATGATCTCACTTCTATTAACGGTATACATCAATGACAGATAATCAGATGATGGACTACTCTGTTCAACCTCAACACCTTTATTCACATAGTAGGACATGTACTCGTAGCAGTTTGTGTAGAACACTTTCCTTGTTGGTGACATTCCACATATTCTACCTCCTTGATCGTGCCTGTTTTCATGAGATTTCAGCTCTTGTGATTTGATTCTAGTGTATGTTAGATATCTTGAACCATTATGGAGATCTTTATCCATTGTATATATTGAGCTTCTATGGAGATCTTGATCCATTGTATATCTTCATCATGGAGATTCTGATCTGTTATATATTATACGTGGTGATGAACACACATGTAACATTTTTTATATCATGCCTATTCATGGCCATTGCACGCTTATGTATCCGAGATTGCTATATGTATTTGTAGTCATATCCAGAGATTGATTATTGTACTATACTGATGGATGGTTGGTTCTTCCACCTGTTTCTTCATCACTCGACTTCCGGGATGGATTTTATAATGTATTTAGGCCATCATGTTACCCCTCTAAACTCACACATTAGGGGAGCATTTGTTATAGATGATTTTACCACAGATAGTTGATCACATGTTTATGGCCTTCCCTATCCGTCTGCAGACTCTTTAGACCCCATGGAATGATATTGTACTTTGATGTTTCCAAGTTCATCCCTAAAAAACACATGTTTATTGTTGTACGAGACTATTAATCCCATACTCGCGTGTACACATGACTTTTTACCTCAAACCCACATACATCGAGATGTGTACATAAATCAAAATATTTTTTGGATTTTTCCTTCATATATGTCTGAACCACTTGACTCTTGGCCTTCCATATTCCTTGAGATTGCATGGATTTGACCCTCCATTACCCCTTTGGAGTACTATATAAGTAACCCCTTGGATACATTGACGGGGAGGAATTGAAGAGCAACAAAACTATAGTACATTGTTGCCATAGCTTGCATATACTTGAGTCTACATCCCTTTGTCCCTTTGGAGCACTTTTTTTTCTTCCCAATATTTCCTTTGCTTGTGATATTTCTATCAAGAGATGGAGGATTGAGGTGGTGGAGGCCTAGGTGGAGGACTTGGTTTCTCTGGTTCACAGATATGCTGACAAAGGTTGTCACTTGTGTAATCTCTGATTTGATTAATAGAAATATCTTTTCCTGTCCAATAATGTGCATTTGAATGAATATTGAATCCATAGATATGTTTAATTTATTATACATTGTTGATTATATATGCTATAGTAGATCTAACACCATATTATATAACATGCTTGTCTTGTTTGCTATTGTTGAGAGAGAATTTCTAGCACAAGTGGGATTGGAAAAAGCTCAGTGGAAATTTGCTTCAACCGTCTGGAATAAGGTATGATTCGAGGTCCCTTAGGTTAGATGTTTGGTTTCTCTTGTATATAGGGAAGGGATCTATTTCTCGTGTCTTGTTGTCTGTTGTGGTACACCCCAAGCCATGGGCAGTTTCTCTCAGTAACACTTTCTTTAGGGCATACTTACTATGTTTCCTCCCATGACTATGTCTAAGGATTTAATATCAATACCTAGTGTCAGTTATATCAACACAAAATTTCCAAGGATAATTAGGGTTTCATGCATGCATTTCATAGCTTCCTTTAACTCAAATGGCAAGGACAACATTAAGAGTTCATGGGTGTTTTCCATAGCTTCCTTTAGAGTGTAAGGCCTACGTTTCCTCCCATGATAGTATATCAAAGCTTAAGACTCATACATACTATAAAAAATGTGATAATGGTGTTTATATCCTCACTTAGGGGTAGATAATATCCCTAATAGGTCATGTGCAGTCGTTCAAGGTGTTGGTTATGTCACTAGATTCCTACAATGTTTTTAGTAGGGTCTAAGTCTTGAGTTTCCTCCCTCAAATATGTTAAGAGACTTGAGACCCATATATTGCATTGAAAACCTCATATTTACACTAATACACTGAATATAATTCCAAGAATACCGTTATGAGGACCTATGTGTTAGTTCGAGGTATATTTCTTAATAATGCATGCCTAGACAATTCCTTTAAGGCCCAAGAATTAAGTTTCCTCCCTTGCACATTTATATGCCCCCAAGACTCATACCTTGTTTTTTTCATCTAATTTCCCCCTTTATCCCTATTTTAAGGCCATGGATCCTCTCAAAATGTCATTTATTTTGGTTCAACACATTATTGTTGACCGTAGATTCCCATAAGCTTCATTTATCCTAAGGTCTAGGTTTCTTCAATCAACCATGTTAAGGGACACTACACCTATCCTTATTGATAAAAAAAAATTAGTATAATGGTGTTAAATCCCACACATAGAGGCTAATAAGACTCCTATAAAGGGTTTTTCAATAATATTTTATGGCTCTTACTTGGTCCTACATTCATACAAGCTTCTTTTTGGGCTAAAGGTAGAGGTTTTCTCCCTAAACTATGTCCTCAAACCTATTTATTATATGGATACCAATAAATGTTATAATATGAATACAATTTCAGTTTGAATCATGTTTATTAATACTTTATAATAGTAATGAATTAAAAATGATTGTCTTTATTTAAAATAAAATATGTTTTTTACAAAATATTAAAAATAAAAAGATTAATTTGTTTTGATTATGGTGCAAAACCTCATAAATTAATATGTCAGAATTATTTTAATAAATAAAATAAAAAATAAAGAAGTGCTTTAAGTTATTTCAAAAATATTTAAATGTAAATTTGCTTTGTTTATGGTGAAAGTCCTCATAATTAAATCATCTTATTAGTGCATGTCCATGTGATAAATAAGGACTTAGAATCACTTTATGGTACTTTCCAAAGTGGAATTTCTCTTAAAATAAATGTCATGAAACTTCGTTTCCAAAAATCCTAATAGACATTAACACCATCTTAACACCACAAAATATAAGTGGTGCCAATACCACAACATTAACACCACAAAATGTAAGAGGTGGTATTACAACCACTTTAACACCAAAAAAATATATGTGGTGTTAATACCACCAACTTAACACCACATAATATATGTGGTGCTAACTTATGGTGCTAAAAGATGTGTTTTCTTGTTGTGGGTTTCTCGTGTTAACCTATTGTCTGTAACCATGCGCTGCATTTTTAATGCAAACTGGTAACCACATTGCTGCTTCAACTTCAATATCATGCTCAGTTCATGACTATCATTTTCGCTTTCAGGAAAAAAAAGGTCTACTTCCTAGATCCTTCATGTAGACCTTTGCAAATAAATATTTATCACTGACATATGAAAAAACTTTCATCACCTTCTCAAGGATGATGTCAACATCATGACCATCATAAAAAGATTCACTGCCAATATTTTTTAGTACATCGAGATAGACTGTAGACAACAATTCTACAATTGTGCCTTTTGTAACTTGTTTAGTGCACAATGATTTAAATCCATTCAAAATACATTTTTGTTATGAAAGACATCCTCAATATATTTTATCTTCTTGTGATGCAATTCAATAAAGTTATGTACAAATACCTCAGTTTGTGCCTTCTTGCTTAAATTATCTTCTACTTCTTTAAGCATTGTCGCCCCTTCCCGAATTAAGTGTCATTCAAAGAGGTTTGCAATTGGATCCAATCCTATTATTACACCATATAACCTATACAATCCTGACATATAGTCCATATTGTGATCCATAAACAAGAGATGGTATCCTGAATGCTGTAATTTTTGTGGTGTAAAGGGATTTTTTTGTATGATCTTGTTGGGCTATAGGGCAGACTCGAGTTTTATACCTTTAACTTCGCACCAACAAAAGACCCACAGAGTTGGCCCTTTTGGTAAAAACCTGCAAACAGGTTGCAGTCTCACCCGAAACTGCTATAGGGTGCCGCAGAACCAGATTTCTGCAAGCAGAAGAGGGGTATTACTGTACCTTTAGCTTTTAAATAGATTATAAATATAAATCACAGAGCTTAACATTCACTTATTTAGCTTCGCGGTTAGATAAACAAACAGTGCCTTGCGCAACCCTTTACTGGGAATTCACGGCGAAGTTATTATCTAACAATGATCTTTACTTATTAGATATATAGATATTAATGCATGAAAGAACACAACAGAATCAACACACAGAACCATGACACAATATATAACGTGGTTCACCCCCAGTGTAGGGGTTACGTCCACAGAACTGTGTTTTATTTAACTTTCTACAAAAACCACAGTTCTGATCTATGCACTCAGCTGTAGATCCGTTCAAGTCCTCAAAGCCACGCACACAGCTGTAGGCCTCTACGCACACAGCTGCAGATTTCCTTAATCACCCAAAAACCCTCTGTGCACACAACTGCAGAGGTCATCCGCGCACACAGCTGGGACTTAACCTTTTCTTACAAAATAGACTTAGCTTCGCATCAATTCATCTTACACAAAAATCCTATCCTGACTTATTTACAAGAGTGCCTATTTATACAGCACACTTATTACAAAGCCATGGGCGTAAACCATGGGCACCCCAAACCCTAAACCCTGGACTTAAACCATGGGTTTATTACAAAAAGAGGACTTTGACTCAACCCTGACACCCCTAAGACTATTTTGAGTCATACAATTTCCACAACAAAACCGTGGAGTTACCAAAATTAGGGACCGTTAAGGTGTGTGCCCCAACAGGCCCCTAAGACTCACCAGTGTCCTGTCCCGGGGCACTCTGCTAGTCTTCTGGCAGACGAAGTTTCTTTGCGAGGATGGTGAACTGAGTATTGAGACTGTGCATGATGTCGCCAGCTGCTTTCTCCTTTTCCACCAACTCCTGCAGTACTGCGGATGATGCTTCGCTGGCCTTTTCCTTTGCGAATGCATCATATTCCTTCATAATTTTGAACTGGCTATCCACAGCAGTACTTAATTCCAAATCCTCACTGACAAGTGGCTATATAGAGTTTTCCAACTCTATTACTTTCACCCTGCATGACTCAATTTCTTGCTGGAGTTCCTTGCTGCGCTTTACTTTGAGAATTTTCTCCATAGGTGGCAGAGTTTTAATTTCCGCTTTTACCACATCCAACTCTGCTTGTCGCTGCTTGATGGTTTCTTGCAGCTGTCCTATTTCTGGATGTTCCTGCAGGGTGGTCCAGGCCTTGACACTATCTCCAAGCAGCTTTGTTGCGCTACCCACAATATCTAAAATTTTCACTGCTGATGCCTGAATGTCTGCGCGGCGCTGTTCTTTGACCTTAGGCGGAGTTTCTGGAGGAACGCATAGTTGAAGCTCTGCGATCTGAGTCTCATGTGCTGCTTTGAGCTTCTCAATTTCACTACGAGACTACTGTGCATAGTCTTTCAGCCTGACTATTCTTTGTTCTGGCTCTTCCACCAGCTGCACTTTGAAGTCAGGAATACTTTGACATGCCTCATCTAGAACTTGAACTAGTGTAATTCGCGTTCGTTCGGTGTCCCTCTTTCTCTGCTTTGTTGCCTCTAGCTGCGCTGCGAAGCCCTGCTGCTAACTTATGGCATTTTCTAACTGCATCTGCAAATATTGGTCTTGTGCCTAGATTTCTTTCATAATTGCTAACTGACAGAGGTGTAGCTCTGTCATGGGAATCTTAGTGTAATCTACTCCGACCTTCATGCTCATTTCCGCACGAGACACTGCATCAGTCAATATGATGGCTGCACTTGAAACTTGGCCTTTGTTATCTCTGGTCGGCCATTTCCTTAGGTCTGGCTACACACTGACTGGGGTGCTGCTGGTTATAGTGTCAGTCACTGATTTTGCTACTAAGTCCTTAAGCTCCGAGATGTGCTTCGCTGTGTCGGTGATGGCATCCAGATGCACAGCTGCAAAATATGACCATTTTTTAGTGAGAACTTCAATGGATTTTGACAAAGCCTCATCAAGCTCCTCACTTGTCAAGCCGGGTGCTTCATCGATATTCTTAGCCTTTGATGCCTTCGCTTTCTTGCGCGCTTACGGTTTGTTTGCTTCCTCTGCTTTCGGTGTCCAGATATGTACAAGCCGATGTGCCCATTGAGGTACATGTTTCCATGCTTCATAACAGTGCTCCAAGTGTTCCTGTAGTCCACTTGGCCCATCGATCCTGTTGCACACCTCCTAGAGCTGATCCACAAATCTTAAGCGAAGAGATTTCTGACAAGCTTCCCAACTAAGAATGTACTTCTTATGGTTATCCCTCCATCTTGTTGTGGTGGTACGGAATGCTAAATCCAGAGTCTCCCATGTCTATGAATCCAGTATCTGTTCTGAGAATGTCACACTAAACTCTTCTGGGTCTATTGAACCATAAAAAATGGGTAAGCCTCTTATAAGCCATCTGAAAGACTTGGTAATTCTGGCACATCTGTGTCCATGGAGCTCATACAATCGGTTCTTCCAATTATCTAAACCATCATCTGAGTCCATCATATAGAAGCTGTCACACTTCCAATCCATAATACCTTCAGCACTGGGGTCAATATAATCTTCTTCCTTCGCTGTGATGTTATAGATGTGCTCCAGAACATCCTAGTCTTCATTTTTGAGTGGTTCTGTGTATCTTGCTCCTTGTGAGGGATCCAGTGGTACGATGACTCACAACTCTTTCCCTTCGAAAATAATTTGTCTCTTCTTAAGGTTAATAATTGCAGCATTTGCCATTGCCCACTCAATACCTAACAAGGCTGGATAGGGATTGTTGTTGTCAATGATCTCAATAACTTCGAAGTCTGCTACAGTACAGACTCCATCAATATCTACTGGAACATTAGGAAATCGTCCTAGGGGCACAATCTTCTACTGATTGGCTAATCTCAACTGTATAGGGGACCAGTCAAGGGTAGGTTTTCCCATTTGTTCCCAGGTCTGCTTGGTTAGGACATTGACTTCTGACCCTAAGTCCAAGATCACATCAGTCATCTCATATTCTCCTATCTGAGCATTCAACCTCATTTCCCTACCAGTTCTTCTGACTCTATGAACAGCTTTTTCCTGACCAAAACCGTGCTGAGGTTTGCAGGAAGCAATAACTTTCTATAACTCACTTAAATCATTCAGATTTCTTAAAATTTTTAGACAACTCTGTAAAAAGGAGGACAGTGTAATTACTTTATCTGTCGAAGCTTCATGCGGCTGCGACTGTTGCTGATGTGGCTGCACAAGTGCTACTACTGTGCTAGAATCCATAAAATCTTTCTTGGCTTCCATGAATGTCTCCTTTTCTCTTTCAATATCAAAGGCAGGGACTTTCATGGGGGCCTTACGAACCCAAGCCTCAGCAAGCTAATTCTCGGCAGGCTGTATATGCGTCGTAGCTCCACTTCTGGTAACAACATTAATGGCTGGGGCAGATCTTTGCTCGATGAAAATCATCTAAAGATTCTGAGTAGGGGCACTGTTTCTTTCCTGAATCTTAGCTATCAACTGCGGGAACTGCTCGATCACATGATCTACTACTCGGCAATACCGACATGTCGTAGTCGCGTTCCGATAGTCGTGAGCCAGATGTCCGGCCTGGTTGCAGTTATAACACACCACCTGACCACGACCTCTGCCACGGCCTCCAAAACCACCTCTACCTGATGCACCACCGCGGTAGCCATAAACATCATTGCTCTGTCCCTCATTTTGTACCCGATAGGCATCGTAGGTGCGTTCTCTTAGGAGGTCATAACTGTGACACTCATCTTCATTATGTCCTATGGACTTATAGAATTTGCAGTAAGGGTTCTTGGGGACTTGCACATACCTCTGCAGCAGATAGCAATTCTCAGGTCGATGCTGGCCAGTTGTCCGAAATATCTCACAATATAGAATAGTAGGGTTGAACGGGTTTGGCGCACCAGTATTCAAATAATTTCTTACCACAGGACACTATTCCTTGTCGTGACCTTCTGTCCGACATTGTGTGCACCAAACCTCTTCACGACCGTGTTTTCATTTCTTCATATCGCGAAGCTTCAGAGCCATCACTGCCAACTACGTTTGGATTTGAGTGATACCAGAGTTATCTTCGACATGAGCAGTTTCAAGCTTCATCAGTATTTCCAGAGCCTCCTGCTGGTCAACAACCTTCTATTGCATGAGTGGAGTTCTGATATGCGGTAGCAACGCTGCAATAAACCATTCCTTATGCTGCGCAGGTCCAATGGGGAAACTGACTTGGTCTAGCAGAACTTTGAACCTCTGATCAAAGTCCCACACTGATTCTCCACGCCTCTGCTGAATCTCTTTCAATTCAGTGATACACTGCAACTCAAATTTCGGCTTCTTAAATTCCTTTATCATTGCTGGTTTTATATCAGCGAATGCATGGTTCTGAGTGCTAGAGAACTTCATGAACCAGGTCAAAGCACAGTCTCTGAAAGAAGTAACCAGCTGCGCTCTTTTTGTATCTTGATCCGTAATGGACTTAGAAGTCCACACGGCTCCACATAAAAACTAGAACTGTTCTGGATCCTCTGATCCAGTTCCTTTGAAAAGAGGGAGTTTAATGTCGTCATGCATATGGGCCATCGCAGGTCTATGGGGGGAGGGAGGGGGACTGGAAGTAGGTGGGGGGGAACTTACTGGGGTATACTAACCTACGACAGGAATACTCGGGCTAGGGTGACTTTCAAACTGCGACGGGTTATGAGGGACAATAGGTCTTCGCTGCGGGGTTACCAGGGGGTTTCCAATAGAAGGGGTTTCTTCGGGTTTTGAATCTGTAGGATTTATAGGGGGATACTCAGTATGTTCACCCTGGGAATATGATCCAAAATCTCTCTTGTACCTTTTTCCACTTCGCAGCAAACCACTTTGCTCGTCGAAGGTATTTTCACTTGCAAACATAGGTTAGTAATACAAAATCTAACAGTCTGATTCAATGAGCAATATACATTTTTTAGCTAATAGCATTTTAATCCTCAAACTAAATGAATTCAAAAACTTACCCCTTGGTCCTTTGAAAAACTGCTGCTCGGCTTCACTAAAGGACGTACTCGTGTCGATGGCGAACTCCGTCACAAAGGCTTCAAGGGTTCGCGTTGTCTAGAAATCAATAGCACGCGATATCTTTTTGTTTACCCTTTTCAGTATATTAATTCGTGCGGGGGTCCAAGCAGGAAACTGACGTTCTTGGAAGTTCGTCCTTCTCTCTGTTAACCTGGATAACCAATGGTGCAACTCTATGTGGATACTACCAAAGAAAATTTCATAAACATCACAAAAAACATACCTTTGTAAAAAGTTGTGTGCACTACGACACGAATCTTTGTTCTCTTGCTCAGCGAATTTCAGATAAGTATCATCAAGCCAATCACCGATTTCCTTCACAGAGGGTCTCTAGAGCATAGCCCTCAAGGTACGATGTAAGCCCCTCTCGAGCAGATACTGAGTTCAACTGGCAATGGAACCAATTTGTTGGGATATAGGGCAGACCCGGGTTTTATACCTTTAACTTCGCACCAACAAAAGACCCATAGAGTTGGCCCTTTCGGCAACAACCCGCGAACAACTTGTAGTCTCACCCGAACCTGCTATGGGGTGCCACAGAACCATATTTCTGCAAGCAGAAGAGGGGTATTACTGTACCTTTATCTTTTAAACAGATTATAAATATAAATCATAGAGCTTAACATTCACTTATTTAGCTTCGCGGTTAGATAAACAAACAATGCCTTGTGCAACCCTTTACTGGGAATTCACAGTGAAGTTATTATCTAACAATGAACTTTACTTATCAGATATATAGATATTAATGCATGAAAGAACACAACAGAACCACAACACAAGATATAATGTGGTTCACCCCCAGTGTAGGGGTTACGTCCACAGAACTGTGTTTTATTCAACTTTCTACAAAAACCACAGTTCTGATCTGTGCACTCAGCTGCAGATCCCTTCAAGTCCTCAAAGCTGTGCACACAGCTGCAAGCCTCTGTGCACACAGCTGCAGATTTCCTTAACCACCCAAAAACCCTCTGTGCACACAGCTGCAGAGGTCGTCCACACACATAGCTGGAACTTAACCTTTTCTTACAAAATAGCCTTAGCTTCGCATCAATTCATCTTACACAAAAATCCTAACCTAACTTATTTACAAGAGTGCCTATTTATACAGCGCACTTATTACAAAGCCATGGGCTTAAACCATGGGCACCCAAAACCCTAAACCCTGGACTTAAACCATGGGTTTATTACAAAAGGAGGACTTTGAGTCAACCCCGACACCCCTAATACTATTTTGAGTCATACAACTTCCACAACAAAACCGCGGAGTTACCAACATTAGGGACCGTTAAGGTGTGCACCCCAACAGATCTCTAATAAGTTCTGGCAGAAATTGGCGATCAAAGAATGAGCAAGTGTATCCTCCTCATGTTTCAAACATTTTTCAACCCTCAACATATAATTGTGAAAAGAATCCTATAAAATACATGAAATAACCTTTCTAGAATAGTAAGCTCTTGCTTGTTGCAAGATGCCTTCATCAAACTTCTTCCTAAAAAAATTCATGTCACTCAGTCGTCTAAAATTCAGTTAATGCTCAGTTATAAATTTTCACATCGAGACTTTGACCTCTTTTTCTTGTTGGGTAAAAACGTGTCTAACTTCAACTAGGCAAGGAGAAATTTAAACTTGACCAAAGTATTTAAAAGACTAAATTTGGTCAACTTTTCAACCTGACTCTTTTTACCTTGACAAGTTCTTACTTGTCAGTTTTACGGACTTACTCAACTTCAATAGATTTTACTTCAATCGATTGAATTCAACCAGTTCTACTTCGACCGACTTACTCGACGATTTTACTTCCGACTGAATTTTGGTTCTGACCAACTGACTTCGACTAGTTTTCCTTTAGTTAAATTTTACAAGGGATATTTCTTATCCTAAGGACTTAAGAAATTACAAATATTTTTCACTGACTGGTAACATGAATTAAAACTAAAAAAAACAACAATTCGACAGAATTACAAAATCATATAACCAAACATTCAAAAAGACTTGAGTCGAGAGCTCTGTCATAAAATCTCAAACTTTTACTGGGTGAACTTTTTATGGATTCTTTGATCTTTCACTCAAGCTGTAAATGTAAACACCATTTAATCGAGTAATTTTGGAGAGAATGTGTGGCTAAATGAACATGTATTTAAAAATAAAATATTTGATTTATATAACTTGTTGGGACATTACAGAGAACTATATGTTGTAAATGCAAACTTGAAAATTTACAGAGATATTTCACCTTTTACAGAGCTTCGTATCTCAACATTTTCAACCACACAGAATCTTGAGCTTCGATACTATTTTCTTCACTCTCTCCTCTCTCTACTACATATGCTACTGATTTAAAAACTTCTTCTTCAATTTATAGGAAAACTAACATTTGCTTCTCCATGAATCTACTGACTTAAGCATTGACGTCTGCAATAATTATCCACCTAGAAACTTAGTTTAGAAATTTAATTTGACTAGTTTACATTACATATTAGTGAAATTTTATTTCTCGTCAGACCGTCTCACAGAAACAGAACTAATATAGACTTTGACAGAGTCAGTGAAGTTTTGATACTGATATTTGATTAATTAATATTTCCAACATTCACCCTTAATTATGAGCAGATGGGGATATCAAAAAACAAAATATTACAAAATGTTTCAAGGCTTAAACTTGCTCTATGCATGATAGAGTTCATTGTACAGAACTTGACATTCCAAGACAACTTCACAAATACTGGAATGTATCATTTTCCTATGGTTTTGTAAAGATGTCTTCAAGTTGATCTTCAGACCTGCCAAATTCTAAAAAAAATTCCTTATTGCTCGCCAACTCTCTTATGAAATGAAATCTTGTGTAAATGTGTTTGGTTATATTGTGGAACACATGGTTCTTTGACAATGAAATAACTAAATTGTTATCACAGAAAATGGTTGTTGGTTCTTGCTGGTTCTACAACAGATATTTCAAAATTCTCTACATGCAAATAGCTTAACATGCAGTGCTTGTAGCTGCGACATATTCTAATTCTACTGAATACAGGCTTACTATGGGGTGTTTCTTTGAATCCCATAACACAAAAACTATACAAAAATGAAATGTGTACCCATATGTGCTTTTCTTGTCATCTATGCTGCCTCCATTTTCACTGTCAGTGTATCCAATGAGTTTAAAATTTTCTGAGGTTGAATACATAATGCCAAGGTCTTTTGTATCACTTACACACCTAGAAATTCTTTTACTTGCTTTCCAATGAGAGTATTTTGGTGACTCCATGAATCTTGAGATCATACTTACTCCATACCTAATGTCTAGTCTTGTCATTGTTAAATACATAAGGTTCCCATCCAACCTTTTAAATAACGTAGGATCTATATTCAATCCATCATCACCCTTGATCAATTTTAAACCTGTTATTACTGGTGTTGGGGATGTCTTTCAATTAGACATGTTAAATCTTCTCTAAATTGCACTTGAATATTTTGATTGTGATATAAAAATACCACTTTCAAACTGTTGAACTTCAATTCCTAGAAAAACCTCCATAATACGCAATTCAGTCATTTCAAATTCGTTTTCAATCACTGCTTTAAAATATTTATGCCAAAGTCACCAATAAACACTAACTCATCTACATACAGGAAGAAAATTAACATCTTACCTTCCTCATTAACTTTGGTGTACATTGTTGGCTCACTTTCACTTCCGTGAAATCCATTTTCAGTGAGATAGGAATCAATTCGACTATACCAAGATCTAGGATCTTGCTTCAAACCATAGAGTGCCTTTTTCATCCAGTACACTTTATGCTCTTGGCCTAGAACCTCATAGCCTTGTGGTTGTTCCACATATACTTCCTCTTCTAGATAACCATTCAAAATTTCCGATTTAACATCCATTTGATAAACATGCCATTTGTTTTCTACAAAAATGGGCAAGACAGCTCTAACTATATCCATGCGTGCAACAGGTGCACAATTTTCATTGAAGTCTATGCCAAGTTTTTTGTGGACCCTCTTCTGATCATTCTTTCTTTATGCTTCTGCACATTCCAATCAACATCTTTCTTGGTATTGCAAATCCATTTTATTTTGATTACATATTTATATTTTGGTACATCTACCAGCTCCCATGTTTGATTCTTATAAATGCATTATATTTCTTCATCCATTGTTGTTGCCATACTTCTTATTCGACAACTTCCTCAAATGTTAGTGGATCATATATAGGAGAAAATAATGCAAAGAGAGAGAATGAATTTGGTGTACCAGTTTCATATATTCAACGTAGAATTCTTGTCTTCAATGGTTCTGCAGATGTCGAGCTCGGCGAAATGGTTGATGGAGTCTATTGTCCTCTTGGTGTGCTTGTCAAGGTATCTTGAGCTGCAACTTGTGTCGATGTTCCTTGTGCTGAACCATGTCATGGTGTCATGGGAGTTGATAGTGCTACAATCGGTTGACTTACATGTGGATTTTGAACCACTTACTCTTCCATGTCATCATGGTCAACATTCGACACAATCTTGAAATTTATGTCGGCAGTTCCATCCATGATTCATTCTCGACAAATTTAATATCTCGTCCAACGATTAATTTCCTTGCGACAAGTTCATACAACTTGCATGCTTTTGTGTCTTTAGAATAGACAACAAAAATACATTTTTGTCCCTTCTTGTCTAACTTCTTTCTTAGCTCATCTGCAACACATCCAAAAAAATTTAATTGAGAAACACTATGATTCATACATTCCTAGGCTTCTTGAGGAGCCTTGTTCTCACACTCTTTTTCAGACACTAGTTCATGATATATAAAATAGTTGTGACTATTCCAACCCAATATTCATTTGACAAATGATTGACTGCCATCATGCTGTGTTCCATCTCCATAATGGTTATCTTCCTTCATTCAACAACATTGTTCTGTTGAGGTGTATACCATACAGTTAATTTCTTTTGTATTCCATGGGTCTTGAAAAAATTTAGAAATTCATTTGAAAACTATTCACATCCTCTTTTTTTCCTTAATATTTTGACGCAGTGTCTACTATGGATCTCCACGAGTGCCTTGAACTACTGAAGACAACTAAATGCATCAGATTTATGTTTCAAAAAATATACGCATGTTTTCCTTGAGTAGTCATCAATAAAAGTAATAAAATAATTGCAGCCACCAATGGATTATGTTTGCATTGGACCAAAAATATCAGAGTGTACAATTTCAAGTGGTGTGCATGCTCTATATTGTTGGAATATACTAAACCCACTCATAAAATAATTAATCATTATTTGATTAATTTCCTATCCACTAGCTTAGATAGTTGGCATCCACTTTCCCTTAGAGTCAACACTTGCCATCTATATCCTAAGAATGATTTATTTCTGATTCTGGGTTGATATTGACCACTTTATGGCCATCTAGAATTGGTAACTGTGGTTTACAGCAGATTTTGCTTTATTCTACTTTTTCTACTTTATCCTTATTTTCTGTGGATAAGGTAAAGCTAGTCAACTAGGAAACTGGCAGCTTTTGTTTCCAACCCATCCTCCATTATTTTCTCTCCATATTCTAGGATTATCAAGTCTTTCCTTCACTCATCATCACTCACGTATGCTATTGCTAATTTGTGAGGTGCTTGGTAGATTGGGAAAGTGCTTTAGTCAACTATGGGGTTTATCATAATTAGTAAGCCTGCTTTATGAGCTAGCTTGAGTTGTCTTATAGCAACTCCCTTTTCCTTTATAACGATATATTACCTATGTAATAATATCAAATTATCATTTATTGACCATTCATTAATGTGTGTTCATTAATTCTTCTTCTTCTCTCCTTATGCTAATTCTCTACAATTCTATGTGAGGTTAATTGTGTGCCTATATCCTTAGCCTGTTTATGGAATTCCTTATGCCATCAAGGCTTTATAATTTCTACATCATATCAGAGCTAAGGTTCTCAAAGCTCTACATGGTATCAGAGCTGAGGATATCAAATCTCTACATAATATCATATCTTTGAGAGTTCATTAATTAATCCTCCTTTTTAGATTTGCAGGTTTATTTTGCAGGTTCAACTTTGAATGGATTCAAGAGTATCAGTTCCTCTTCTTTCTCCATTCACAAGATATTTAGAGTGGAAATTGAAGATTATTTCATATCTAAAGAGACAAGGTCTCTATGAGATATCTATTAGAGCTGGTGAAGATTCTTATGAAGAGCCAAGTGACTGGTTGAATGACTGTGATAGAGTAATTGGAGCTATTTGTCTAGTTATCTCTCCAAGCATGCACTACCTTATTGATTCTATTGATTACCCAAAGGATCTCTGGACAACACTAGATAGAGTTTTGGGAAAGGACAATGAAGATCCTTCTAGCTATGTGGAGAGTTCCTCTAGCTCCTCAATGATTTATGTCTCTCAAGATGTCTCAACCTCTATAGTATCTGATGAATTTGATCATGAAAAATAAGTTTCTCATATAGTTCCTATTGCTACTACTCTCTTTGATTCGAATTCTTCCTCTTTCAATCAAGAAGCAAATATTGAAGAGCCATCTTTTTCTGTGTCTCTTGAAGTAGAATATCTTGATTCATATTCTTATGATGTTGTTGATTAAAAAGAAGTGACTAATGGAGCTGCTATTGCTATTGATGATTCACTCACACATTTGGTGTTCTCTATGTCTTCTATCATGGATTCTGAGATCCATATGCCAGACCTCTCAGACTTTGTGCATACCTCTCTTCTTGATGGTGCACAACCTAGTGACTTCCAGGATGTTTGCTTAGCCAATTCAAGTCCTTCTAGTGTTTTTCCACTTACCATACTTGATCCCATGTGCTTTTGAAGCTCCTTATTTATTCTTGGCAATCATTCTTAGAGCCTCCTTGAATATTTTGAACATTACTATCTTTCCTCCTCTCATAATTCTACCATAGAGGATTATTTACCAATATATTCCCATGAGTCTATTGTTGTGCTTATTTGTGATCTATTGGATTCTTTGGAAGCTAGATCCACCCATGGATCCCATTCATTCACACTATTTGATCCTATGCCTTCTCTATGTTCCTACAAGATCACTTCCACACATTCTCTCTATGTAAATGAAGATGCAGACATTATACATTCGCTTGGATAGTTATTTCACATATATGGAGCTCATTTCATCTCTACTGGTTCGAAGTTCAAGTCATCTCATCATCTTGGAGCTGATTACAAGTCTCAAGACCCTTCAGTATTGCCTTCACATCATTGGATCTTAGTTGTTCTACATGGTCCTACAGCTGTCCTTGATCCAGGTGAGTAGATTTATCTTCTTCCCAAGAAGAAGATTCCTCTAGACATCAGCATTTAGTTTGGAGCAGCAGCAACACCAATAGTTCAGCATTTTTTGTATTGCTTTTCATGTTCTTTCTTGAGGGAGGATTTTCCCCTTGAGGTTTTTCCTCTTTCCTCATTTCTTTGGACAAGATAAATTGTAAAAGGGTGACCATAGCTTTATTGCTAGGCCTTACATGCATATATATTTCTGATTAGTTCATGGATATCATCATAAAGTTATGCTTAAAGGGGGCTGTTGGAATATACTAAACCCACTCATAAAATAATTAATCATTATTTGATTAATTTCCTACCCACTAGCTTAGATAGTTGGCATCCACTTGCACCTTAGAGTCAACACTTGCCATCTATATCCTAGGAATGATTTATTTCTGATTCTGGGTTGATCTTGACCACTTTATGGCCATCTAGAATTGGTAACTACGGTTTACAACAGATTGTACTTTATTCTGCTTTTTCTGCTTTATCCTACTTTTTGGTGGATAAGGTAAAGCTAGTCAACTAGGAAACTGGCAGCTTTTGTTGCCAACCCATCCTCCATTATTTTCTCTCCATATTCTAGGATTAGCAAGTCTTTCCTTCACTCATCATCACTCACACATGCTATTGCTAATTCGTGAGGTGGTTGGTATATTGGGAAAGTGCTTTAGTCAACTATGGGGTTTATCATAATCAGTAAGCCTGCTTTATGAGCTAGCTTGAGTTGTCTTATAGAAACTATTTTTTCCTTTATAAGGATGTATTACCTATGTAATAATATCAAATTATCATTTATTTATCATTCATTATATGTGTTCATTAATTCTTCTTCTTCTCTCCTTATGCTAATTCTCTACAATTCTATGTGAGGTTAACTGTGTGCCTATATCCTTAGACTGTTTATGAAATTCCTTATGCCATCAAGGCTTTAGAATTTCTACATATATGAATTTTTGACTAGAAAAGTCTCTCTATGTTTCTTGCCAAAAATGAAGCCTTCACAAACTCTTTCTTGTTTTTTCAATCAATGGAAATCCTTTCACCATATTCTTTGGGTGTAGTAGCTTCAGCCCACCAAAATTCAGACGTCCAAATATGAAATTCCACAATAAGGACTCATCTGAAGCTTCTATTTGAAATGTGACCTGAAAATTAGTACTAACATTTTTTTACTTCTTGGAGTGCTTGTATGCTTCCTTGCTTTCTTCCTTGAATTCACCTCTTGTGTTTCTATTTCCTTTCATGTATGGAATTATCCTAAAAGGAAACAAGTGATTTCTTGTCATTGGCACTTTTTCTCTCAGTTGGTTGCTTGGATGCTTGTCTTTAATCACACAATGATTATCTTCTATGTAAACTATGTAACCCTTTTGTATTAGTTGTCCAATTCTCAACAAAGTTATGTTTCAGACCTTCGACATGATAGAAATTAGGAATAAACTTACTATCCCCCTGTTTGGTTAGAATACTAACAATACATTTTCCCAAAACAATGACTTGGACACTATTTCCATGTGTAGCATCAATTTGAACTGAATTATCTAGACTGGAAAACAAATTTAAATTACCAGTCATATGATTACTACAACTTGAATCTAAGTACCATACGTTGACACAAAACTAGTCAACACAGGGCCGCTCTCTGTCAACACCCAAACCATTGCGATCATATTGAGCAATGGCCCAGACAGGTTTTACCCCATCTGGCGACACCTGTAGAGCAAATGAAGTGTCACCTGAGGAGCTCGACGGAGAGATGGTAGAACCAAGTTTCTGCAGTATGAAGGAGGAAGATGTGTCTACTTATCGACTTAGCACAACATTATTCAAAATATTTAATCATTCAGATTATTCATTAACATATATGAATCGCAACAAAACATCGATGCACAACCATATCTAGCAATATATCATCATTCATAGTAGATAAACAACTCATCATTCATAGATACACATTACATTCACATTTAGATCACAGAAAATAGGAAAAAAGGAAGATGGAAAAAGACACAATGGTTTTGCTCAATCTCCGTCATGTCATATTAAGCTTCGCAAAAAGACACAGATTCTCCAAAACAGTTCTTTAGTCAAATACATAGAGCCAAAAATATGTCATTCTCAAAACCGAGAAGAAGCTCTTAGAAGTCCACCAAAGCTAAGAAGATATAGCACTTTCACTTCTACATCTACTTATAGGCTTGTGTCTTTACATTGGTGGTCCACTTAACCAACTTCCTAACTACTACTTAAGAGAATCTATAAAATAATGACCACAATCCACATAATGCAGTACAAAAATACAAAATATGACCAAAATACATAAAATATTGTAAATCCAACATGTGTGGCATCTTTGACCCTTCGCAACATCTGCAATGTTGTGCATCTAACTTACCCCAAAACTACCTGCCAATAGGCCCCAACACAATCTTGTGGCTCGCTCTCGATCCACGTCATTTGGAAATGGTGCATCTACTAATATTCACTTTGAAGTCCTTGTACTGTTGGGTAATTTCCTTTACCATTCTTTTATTTTCTCAGTAGTATCTCAGCTTTCTATCAACTCATTCTCTAATAAATGCTCGGTGATCTTTGTTATGACATTCTTTCTTCCCTATTGAACTGCTTGTAGCACTGAAACTACCTTTATCGAGAGTTGTGTGCCAACATCTTGAAATGTATTTAACTATGTCGAGCACCTTTGTTGGAGATACCTGGCCTTCACAACCCACTGCTGCAACTCCTTTAGCTCTACTACCTTAGTTACCTGTATAATTGGTGGCATCTCTTTAAGCGACATCTTCAATTTTTCCAATTGCTCCTCGGCCTCCTATAACTGCATGGTCAGTTGCTCCAATTTCTCATCCTGGACTACACTGCCTAAAATTTTTGTAGTCGCATCGGTTACTTGCTTCTCTTCTTGCTCCATTTCCTCTAGCTATGTTGTGAAGTCCTCCATGACACTTTTCCACTCAAACATTTCTTTGGTGGTGTGTCTGGGTGTTCTAGGTCCTACAAGTCCACATTTTCATCCTGCAATTGTCCAATGAAAGCCTCAAGCCACTCTTCTTTTGCCACTGTTTCTAGATCTGTTGTGCTCTCGAAGATGTGCTAACAAGCATCCAAAAATCCTGCCTCTAAGCAGAATCTGTTGTTCCAGAGGTGCACCTTCTCCGCTATCAGGATATCCTATTCCTTTTTAAGCTCCTGAATTTCCTTGGAATTCTCTTGGATTAGTCGCTCTTGTTCCTTCTTCAATTCCTCAATCTCCTTATGCACTTCCACATCTGTCTCCTACAACTTCAAGAATTGACTGCTAATAATTTATTCCCTATCTTCCAACCCCTGATTGGAGGCCCTCTACATGTGCACTAGCATTTGTTTCGATAGTGCATTGATGTCTATGAAAAGATCCTGTAACTATCGGAGTGAGGTGTTGAGATCCACATTATTAGTCTTGATCACATGTGGTGGAATTTGCACATTCCTAATCCACGTCCCAGTGTCGATCCAGTCAATCCTTTGCATAGTATATGCCTCCAATGCCTTAGTAAAAAATGCATCAAGTAAAGAGTCAAGGCGATTTTTTACCTCACCAAATCCATCTGTCATTTATTTCTTCATTTGTTCGACTGGCGGATCCATTATGGTTGTAATGACCACAATGAGGTTGTTCAACTGCACCTCAATTGTCATCGCTAGGCTACTTGTTGCACCCTACTCCTGTCACTTATTCATTATTTATTCTTCAAATGCTGTCTCTGCTTTTGAGCCAGTGGGGGTCCATGTTGATGCTTCCTTTGAATCATGGTTTCCCTACTGGTGAGGCGCAAGATCAATAGGTGCATTTGTTGGTGGACCCCTTGATACTTCCTCTAGGCTAATAGGTTCTTTATAGGCCATAGCTCTATCATCAACAATGGTCTCCAGCTCTGCATCTTTTACAGATGATTTTACCACACATGGTAGATCACACATTTATGGCCTTCCCTGTCCCTCTGCAGACTCTTTGGACCCCATTGACCATTTTTGTACCTTTTATGTTTCTAAGATCATCCCGAAAAACACTCATTATTTGATGTATGCGACTTTTAAACCCTTTCTCATGTATACACGCAGATATAACCCTTAAACCCACGTACATCGAGATGTGTGCAAAAGGCCAAATATTTTTGGAGTTTTCCTTGATGTGGATCCGAGTCACTTGTCTCCTGGCCTTCCATATGCCTCTAGATTGCTTGGGTTTGACCTTCCATTACCCCAGTTGAGCACTATATAAGGAACCCTTTGGATACATTGAAGGGGGAGAACTGAAGAGCAAGAAAACTATAGTTCATTGGTGTCCTAGCTTGCTTATACTTGAGTCTACATCCCTTTATCACTTGGATCACTTTGTGTTATTCCCAAGATTTCCCTTGCTTGTGAGCTTGCTATTGAGAGATGGAGGATTGAGGTAGTGGAGGCCCAGGTGGAGGACTCAGTTTCTTCGGTTCGTAGACGTGCCGACAAAGGTTGTAATTCATGTAATCTCTGATTTATATTAATAGAAATATATTTTCCTGTCCAATGATGTGCATTTAAATGAATATTGAATGCATGGATGCTTTTAATTGCTTATACATTATCGATTATATATGCTAGAGTAGTTCTAACACCATTATATAGCATGCTCAGCTTGTTTGTTGTTGTTGAGAGAGGAAATTGTTAACACAAGTGGGATTGGAAAAAGCTCAATGGGGATCTACATCAACCATCCGGAATAAGGTATTCTTCAAGATCCATTAGTGTTAGATGTTTTATTTCTCTTGCATATTGGGAAGGGATTGATTTCTGTGGTTTCTCTGTCTATTGTGGTACACCCCAATCCATAGGAAGTTTTCTCCATAACGGAATTGGCGACCATACTGGGGAGTTCCTAGTCATTTCCTTTGGGGGTTTTGTCGGCATTCAATGTTCTTGAATTGCTCTAATTTCTCTATTTCTGAGTTGGGTCTAGGGGCATGGTTTTGCAGTAGTGTCTTATAGGAGTCAATTTTGTCTCAGCTTATTTGTTTGCATTTTTTTTATCTCTTTTTCTCCCTGTACATGGGTTTTGCTTTCACAGTTGCATGTACATGCGAGTTTTCCTAGAATAACCGCATATATACGCAGATTTACTGAGAGCAGTCACGTATGCCCTGATTTTTTCCTTTTGGGGGAATATTAAGTGTTTCTGGGTGAGTTTGGATGATTTCCAAGTCTTCTTGGATGCTTTTGGAGTCTGTATACATCCCTGTTTCTGACCAAAGACACCTTGTTAGTTTAAATTTTTGAAAATGTTCCTGTCATTTCATTTTCTATATTTTTTTTTGGGATTAGTGCATTAGGTCTCTTTTACCTTGGTGATTTACTTGGTTGCTTTCTGGTAGTGCTTGCAAATTTTGAGGGTTGTGGAGTCATACTTTTGCTTGTTATCTCATTTAATTCAAAAAATACAAAAAACATTTTCTTTTTGCATCAGTATGCATTGTTTGCATTTTGCATTTGCATGGTACTTGCATTAGGTTTGATTGGAAAATATTAGTCATATTTTCATATAGGAATGATTGCATATTCATTTGAAGGAAAATTTTGCACTTCACATAGTAGCATACCCTGTTCTTCATTTGACACAGTGCATTTGCATTGATTGTTAGGTGTGCATTTTACTTCTTGTTGCATCATAACATCATCAGTTGCATGACCATTTTCCCTTTGAGTAATAAGCCAATTAAAATCAACACATAATGAAATGAATTACACTCTTTTCTTTTATTGGGTGCACCAACAAAACTAGGTTTTAGGGTCTTGGAATAGTTCATTGTGAGTAAATTCTCCAAGACCACTAAACAAAACATTTATGTGTCTATCCAGGTGAGAGTGTGAAATTTCTTTATATAATTAGTGTTCTCAGGATCCTCCACTTACAAGGGAGTTAAGCACAAGGAATTGTGAGTGGTTATGATTGGAATGAGCCCTGGTTGTAACCGAGTAGCACCAAAGATATTTCCAGGATTGTATTCGTATCTGGGGGCTCTTTCAAGAGTTTTAGGCTTTGCTACCCTGCCCATATGGTAAATCCTGCCTGCAACTGTTAGTATGAGCATTGATTATATTGAGGTGACCTTAGTTTCCTTACCTAGGTTATCGAGGGGGTACTTCACAGAGGTTATTCTGCAGGTGTCCTAGCTAGGTAGGGGTTGGACAACACAATCAATATATGCGTTGAAGCTGAGGGCCACTATAATTGGTTGTGAACCTCTGCTTGTTGTGTATGGGAATCTCAAGCCTCTTTTAGACAAGACATACCTACTTCATTTGGGAGCTCACATATCCTACCCTTGTTTGCTTGCGATTTGGCTTTACATTTTATAGGTGTATGCTTTATGCACACTAGGTTTCCTAGGGTTTGCATAATTAGATTGAGTCTTTTCATTTTTTGATTCATTGTGGATTCATGCGCAATGATTCACTATTATCATCATTTAGCAGGACTTCCACCTTCCACGTCTCCTCTTCCTTTGGGAGAGAGAAATAGACAGTCCGGGTAGACTATTTATCACTTTGATTCACACACTATGGGAGATCATGAGGATGTGATTCCAGAGATGTCCTCTTCAACTCACAAGGTTGGGGAGGAAGACCCTACTCCTATATATGATACTTCACCAGAAATACCTTCACAATCTGGTTATGATCCCTCATTCATAGATCATCGTTATTGGTTACCAGGCTACGAGACTGATTATGAACCCACAAGCACTAGTCATGTTCATTATGGCATGCCTGATATCCCTGCACCCAATCTGGCACATCATGTCGAGTTAGAATTTTAACCTAGCACTACGCCTTGGGGCACTCCTATTACTTTCCATGCGGAGAGATTTGGGAGCACTAGTCATATTACACCTTCCATCCCAGCGGTGGAAGCAACCTCACATGTCTGTCCTAGACCTAGTGTTAGTAATCCTATGCGGATACCAGAATTGAGACACGTGAACATTGGGAACACCACTTACATTCCTTCACATGTCCCTTCATCCTCAAACCATACTCCTTTGAATGCATTTTTGAAAACCCTTCCTCCCACTCATTCACGTGGTCCTTTAGCCTGAAATATTGCTACTAGCCATGTTTGTGTTGTGACTACTCACATGGTAGTATCTCAGAGTCAAGTACATCCTGTTGTGTCAGGAGGTCATATCCCTATTTCTGGATCATATTATGGTCCATCCCAAGGAATTCCCCATATCCCTAACTATGGACATTCTCATGGGACACCTTATGGAGATTCTCATGGACAATCTTATGGACTGCAGTATGGACAAAACTATAAACCCTATGGGTACTAGTATCAAAAACCTGCTTACTCTCCAAATGATGGCTTTTTAGCACTACATAATCAAGGTACCCAACATCACAATGCTTCCATGAAGCCCTATACGAGTCAAATGGGAGGAGGTTATTATGGCCAAGGCCATGGTATTTATAGAAATCAACCTTACATGAACCAGAAATAATAGGGAGCGTGGCATAGACTGGCTCAACCTAAGCTCCCTTTCCTCGTAACATTTAACTTACCTAACTTATATAGACTTATGAACAATCTGGTATCTCATGACCTAGCCTGGCTGGCCATTGCTAAAAATATTCCTTTGGACATTCCCATGTTCGAGGGTAAAAATGGAGAAAATCCTAGTGAGCATGTCACTAATTTTCACCTTTGGTGCTCTTCCAATTCCTTACATGACGATTCAATCCATTTGAGGCTATTTCAATGCACCCTCACTGGGCCTGCAGTGAAATGGTATATAGAGTTACCAAGGGGGGCATACGCTTTATTTGATGACCTTGTCATGACTCTCCTCAATCACTTTCAGCTACCCATACGTTACGATGTTGGTACCGAACTCTTGTCGACATTTTGACAAGATAAAGCCACACATATCTCAGATCATATTCAAGAGTGGCATAGACAGAAGCGGTCGATTAAAGCCTTTATACCACTGGAATTTCTCCTTGAGTAGTTCCTCAAGTCATTGTTAACTTACATCGTGAAGGATGTTTCTACATCCGGAGTCCAAAACGAGGAACAAGCAATATTTGGGGCACAAGAGTTGGATTTTATTTACGCTCAATCTAGACTTTTGTATGAGATTATACCTAATGCTCCACGATATAGTTTCAATCCCAAGGTCAAGCCTGGGCCACATGTCGATGGCATTGTGGGCTCTACAAGTACCAAACCTATGGATTCGGTTGTGAAACAAGTGAGCCAATTATCAATTAATCAATCTTTGTCGGGACAAGCCACAGCTTCGTCTCAACCTACCCAATCAGTGAGTGTACTTTTCGTGCAATCATCGGACCTGAAGGGAAACCAACAGCCTTGAAGGAATAAGAAAAAAAGGGAAAAATAATCGTAAGGGTGGGAATAAAAATGAAAATGCTAATTATAATGACAAGAATGCTAGTAATGTTGGTGGGGACAAGCATACTAAATGTAAGGTAAAGTTTCCTTGCAAGTTATGTAAGGAGGACCACCTCACTCACTTGTGCCCTTGTATGGAAGATGTCTGGAGGTTCATAGAACAGGGCCCAACTGTGCTAACTAAGAATTTACCTAACAATCAAAATATGAACTCGAGGACCATTGATCCTCATTGTGCATCGGGTGGAGATCAAAATCCATTGGAGGCCAATACTAGTCAAGGTTGCATCAATATGGTGCGCGCTGCTAAGGTTGTGACTCGTGCGAAGGATTATAGTTCATCACAACTGGACCTTGGAAAGGAACTTTCTCCACCTGAGAGTCCTTTGCATATAAAAAAACCTACAGAGAAACCTAAAGTTCCACCTCGCATTCCTAAGGGAGTCCTAAAGCGTTCAAGGCACAATCCTAATTTCGAAGCTACCTAGAACTAGTCTATTGTCGAGGATTTAGGCCAAAATCCTTGTGTGATGTTCGTGCTTGAAGTACTTTAGACTTGTCCTCCACAGAGGAGAGCCTTGCTTTCTGCTCTTGTGGTTAATAATGATAACTCTTCTTCCATTATCAAATTTGAAACCATGGGAATACACTTCACTTGCCTTACTATGTGTCTCTTTTGATTCATGTAGAGTGTCTTAATATGACCATCAAATGCACCATCATTGATGAAGGCGCAACTACTTCCATGATGTCTTTGTCATGTTGGAAGGGTTTGGGTTCTACCGAGTTGTCTCAATCCACTACTATGTTGACAACTTTATATTGTATATCATTTAGGCCGCATGGGATTCTTCCTTCTCTTAAGGTTGAATTGGGAGGGAATACCATTGCAATCGAGGTTTAGGTGGTTGATGCGCCCCTTGAGTACAATCTTATGCTGGGCCGGAATTGGATGTATAGTATGCAAGTCGTATCCTCTTCTCTCTTTCGAGTGATGTGATTTCGATTTAATGGGAAGATCATTATGATTGATCTGAAGTCATTGAATAATCTGAATATTAATGCATCATTGGGAACTTCTATCCCGATTATCAATCATTCTTAGCTAGCAACTGGGAGTGTGGGTGTGGGTATGTATCTATCTCTTATGGGAACCTTTAGCTAGCATGTGCTCGTTCTTATGATCAGATCTAGTTTTGGTGGTGCGTCATCCTCATTGAATTTGGTGTCTTTTCGCACTACACATATGGAAGATCCTTGGATTCTTCCTTCACTGAGTCCTTCGATTGGACCTATCGAAACAGATGTGTCGTTTCCTACAACAATGGTAGCATATCAAGCAAATCTTGATCAAGTTACAGAGCCTAGTCCTTCCTCTTCACAGATAGAGGAGGAGGACCAGTATGTGCTACCTACATAGGAAGTTGAGTCCTCTCATGCACATCATTTCCTCGAGGATGTTTTTCCATTGGATGAAGCCATTATTGAGGCCATGTATGGGGTTGAGCCACCTTGGGAAGAGTTACATCATCGATCATATTTTCTTCCTGAACTCAACCATATGGAGCATGATGAATTTAGGAATATTCTTAGCAAGAAGATTGGTAGTCCCATGGTTCCATTGAGCTCTCTTGGTCATATGGCCAATGGGAACATGGAAAGTTTATCACCTACTATTCCTATCAATATTTCTCGCGATCCTGGAAAAGTTGAGAACATCTACATTGGGGCGGGTTGTTCCCCTGATGAGATCCAAGAGTATACCAAGATATTTAAAGAGTTTTGTGACATATTTTCTTGGTCATACAAGGAAATGCCAAGTATTCACCCTCGTATTGTTGAACATGAGATTAAGACGTATTTGAATGTGAAACCGGTTCGACAATGTTTGAGTGCGGTGAATCCTAGAAAAGTGCCTGCCATTAAGGCTAAGATGGAGAAACTATTAAAATCCAGTTTTATCTATCTTGTTCCCCTAACGAAATGGGTTTCAAATCCTGTTTTGGTTGATAAGAAGCAGGGAGCGATCCGTATATGCACTGATTTCTATGATTTAAATCGTGCTTGTCCTAAAGATAATTTTCCTACACCATTTATTGATCAGATTTTGGATGAGTGTGTAGGAAGTGAAGCATTCTTCTTTATGGATGATTTTTTTGGATATAATCAGATTCAGATCAAACTCGAGGATCAACATAAAACCGCATTTATTTGTCCTTGGGGTACTTTTTCATATCAAAGGATGCCTTTCAGCCTTAAAAATGCCAAAGCTACATTTCAGCAAGATATGACCTTAATTTTTCATGATCTCAAAACAATTATCGAAGTGTATTTGGATGACCTTGCTGCTCATTCTCATTTGAGAGTGTGTCATCCATACCATTTGAGGTTAGTATTCGAAAGATACCACCATTACCAAGTGTGTTTAAATCCTCATAAGTGCATGTTTTTTGTGTCTGTTGGTCACTTTCTAGGGTTCATCATATCTAAGGAGGGTATAAGAGTTGATCCCTTAAAGGTTGAGGCAATACTTCAATTGTCTCCCCTGCGTAATATTAGACACCTTCAATGTTTTCAAGGCATGGAAAATTTCTTGCGAAGATTCGTAGTTAATTTTTCCAACTTGACTAAAGGATTTATGTGTCTTTTAAAGAAGGACAGTCCTTTTTACTAGGACGAGTGATCCCAGTACTCCTTTAATGCTCTTAAGCAAGCCTTAGCATCGACCCCCGTGCTTACTTCACCTGACTATAACTGTGATTTCTTGATTTATGTGGCCACGTCCATGGAGACGGTTGGTATGGTTTTGGTTTAGGAGGATCAGGAGCTCCATGAGCATGTCATATATTATTTGAGCCAAAACCTCATTTATGCGAAAATCGGTTATTCCCATGTGGATAATCTTGTGTTGGCCACTGTTCATATGGTTCAGAGACTAAGACATTACATTCTCCTTCGCCAAACCTTGGTTGTAGCTCATATCAATATGTTTCAGTTTTTCCTCACTAGAAGGATGATTAGGGGAAAATACAATAAATGGATTGTTATTTTGCAACAGTTCGATCTCGAATTCGTTTCAGCAAAATTGAAGAAATCATTGATCTTTGCGGAGCTCATATATGATTTTCCAATTTTGGAGGAGGAAGAATTTTATGAGGATACATTTGTTGGTGAGTATATTTTACTTATCTCAACATTGGACCCATGGTATGGGGATATCATTTTATATTTACAAATGTTGAACGTCCCTCCTCACCTTTCACCGGATGAGCGACGATGATTACATCATGTAGCTAAGAACTACCTTATACTGGACAAGACTTTGTACCACCGTGGGATAGATTCTATTTTGCATCGTTGTTTAACCCATGAGGAGGCTGAGGTTGTGCTGAATGATTGCCACAGAGGGGTGTGTGGTGGTCATTTATCTAGGATTTCTACAGCCCAAAAAATCTTAGGAGCAGGATATTTTTGGCCGTCGATATTCAAATATTGTGTTAATGTGGTCAAGAAGTGTCACCGTTTCTAGGTGTTTGCACGCAATATGCACTCGCATCCAGCCCCATTACACCCTATTGTCACCGCCAGTCCCTTCACCGAGTGGGGGCTTGAATTTATGGATTGCAACCCCACTTCAGTTGGGGGGAATCATCACATTATAGTGGCTATCGATTATTTCATGAAATGGGAACTTGGCTATGCCCATGGTTAAATCTGACAGTGACACAGCAGCTCATTTCATTTTCAACCAGATTATTAATCGGTTCGGCATTCCAAAAGAGCTTGTCACTGACCATGGTAGGAAATTTCAGAGTAAAATGATGCAAGAGTTGGCTTCAAAGTTAGGGTATAAGTAGGAGCACTCCTCTTCTTATTACCCTCAGCCAAATGGACAGGTTGAAGTATTGAATAAATCACTTAAGTCCATTCTCCAACGAACAATCGCATAAAGAAAGATGAATTGGAATATCATGTTATATCCTACTTTGAGGGACTATAGAACTGCGGTTAAGACTACCACCAGTTTCTCTCCATATTAGCTTGTACATGGGGTGGAGTTTGTCTTGTTGGTTGAATGAGAAATCCCTTATCTGAAGCTAGCTATAGAGATTTTACTAGTCACTTCCACATTGGAAGAATTTTTGTTCCACTTAGAGCACCTTGATGACCAACGCCGAGATGCCTTAGTGGCTATAGAAGTAAATAAGCATCGCGTTAAGGTCTGATATGACAATTCTGTCCATCTGAGGAAGTTTAGTGAAGGTGATTTGGTCCTTTTGTGGCATCAAGCTGAAGAACCCTTGGGGGCAAGGAAGTTTAATCCCATGTGGCATGGTCCTTACATGGTCAAACATGTGTTAGAGAAGGGTGCCTATGAGCTAGTGGATTATGAAGGGACAGCCTTGGTAGAACCTAGAAATGGGCTCTATCTTAAAAAATACTATGCATGATCTTCAACCAGGGCTGATTGTTGTACATTATTGTATAGTTTTTGAATTGCATAGTTAGGTTTTCTTATGGTGATTGGGTTTGTTGATTAGCTTCTGTTTCTTATGGAAGATGTCGATGGAGTCTTACATTTACATAGGATTCACCGATGGTGCTAGTCGTCCCACTCAAAACTCATCTTTGGCAGCTTGGGTGATTTATACTCCTACGAGTCAAGTATTGTCTTTAGGAGCCGTATGTTTATGGCCTTCTTCAAGCAATGTTGTTGAATATAGTATCATTATTGAGTTATTGCATCAGGCCATTTCACATGGTGTTCTCTCTCTTGAGGTATGTCTTGATTCACAGTTAGTGGTTTCATAGCTTAATTGCTCGTATCGTATTAGGGATCCAATATTATTACGAATATTCTTACATGTGAGATTGCTAGAATGGAAATTTGAGAATATAACATACATTCATATTCCGAGAATTTTTAATCAAGTTGCTGAATCATATGCTAACTATGTGTTAGATTGGCATTTGTTTCATAGACCATAAGCATATCACAAACATACATTTTTGCACACACGTAAATAAATAAAATCGATCATCATAAAAAAAATTTCATTAATATCTAAAAAGTGATGTCATAATACATAAGTGTCATAATAGAAAATTGGGGCTTCCGAGGCACCAAAACATAATACATGGTCGTACAAAAAGGAATAGTCTCAGGTCTCTAAGGCTGAGGAGGAGGGGGGTTCTGATCATGGTAGCACACTACTACTCAAGCTAGCTATCAGAATAATCGAACCCATGTTCATGGTACACCAACCACCTGGCTTTGCGTAGCCTCAGGAAAGTCCTTAACTTGCACCATGGGTACCCTGTGCGTCAAGCGTACGAAGTTCATTTGAATGATTTGGAGTCTCTGCTCCACATCCACACCCATGATATTGTCTCTCCTTCCCCTTCACCGATGAAGAGAGAAACCATCCTATCATCATTGTTAACCCAAAAAATCCCTCACTTAGCTCTCCATGGCCTAAACCACCCAAAGACACCATTTCACGACCCTCATATCACTCCATTAGACCCCCACACCCTCAAAATGGCTTAAGAATGAAGAAAAGGGATTAAAAACCGCAAAAAGGGGCTAAAACCCTAAATGCAGTGCCCTCGACCCTCCAACTGGGAAAGAGGAAGCTACCTTTCATCAAGCAATTGGGAATCTATCCCCGTGAACATATACATACATATAATGATGAAGTAGACATACTTAAAAAACATTAAACATACTAAGATGCATAATCACACATATATTCAGCGGAAACAACACAACATTCATTCATATACATGTTCATCCATCGTAAATTCATTAACAGTAATTTGTTGCAAAACAAGTTAGTCAAGAGTACTTATCTTAGAGAAAACTTATTCCACAACCAGCTACGTCGCTGCAATGTTCCACCCAACCATAGGCCCACGTTCTCCTTGATCTCTTAGCAATGCTTCTACCCCCGAGCCAGGCATGATTCCCTAAGGAATAAGGAACTAATAGGCTTACACATAGCCAAGGATAATAACACCACTAGGGTACACCGTTCAGCCAAGCCAACACAGTTAGGTTTATCAAGACATCTAGGAGCTGGGAAAGGCTATATGATAAGCTGGTGAGCTGATTCAAGAGCCAGGGACACCTACACCAGATCTATCATGACTTCTAAGACACCCACACACACCAAACACAACGAATCAGTCCCTTCTCTGCTACACAGTCCCTCAAGCCCTGACTTCCCTTCCATTGTTATTCAGGGGTTGTGGAGAAGAAAGCCAGCCCTCTATCTCTTTGTGTGTGGATCACAAACACACTGAGTTTATTAAGCAACCTAAGCCCTCATCCCTACTCCCAACATAGTCCGAAGACAAACCACTGCACGCATGCAATCAACTAGCAGTTACAGCTTGGATAGGGGAAGACGACCCCTAAGTCATTCTTGGCCCTTTCATGGCCAACATGACTCCCCAAGCAACCTACAGCAGCCCTAAAATGTAATAGCAAACACAGTCCACAATGTGGGGGAAACAATAGTCCGTTCTAAATAATTAAGCCACTGAGGGAAACTTACATAGAACACAAATGGGAAAGAAAACATAGACTCCCAACTTGTCCATGAGGGAAATTTACACCAGACCCCAGAATTCAAATGGAGAACACACCCAATACTCTGTGGAAAAATGTGAATGATAGCTGAAACAGTCCCTCCTCCTAGCTGCATGAGAGCCAGCAAAAAGTATCCTCTGCCTATGTAACCGGACGTCTCTCCCTGTGTGAGGATGAGTGGTAGTTTCCAGTATCATGAGTGGGAAGTGCAGAAATTCCTTTGCCCATCATGGAGAGAGTGGAATGATCCTGGGTGTAGTCACTTCCTCTTCCCAACGTGAGGTTTTATTTGCTGGTGGAGTGAGCATGTGGGAAAGGACTGATAATCTTGCCACACTCCACTTCTCAACAATAACTGCCTCAACTACTCAGCAGAACATTAAGGTGGTAGTTGGATAGGACAAGGGAAGATGATCAAATCAAAGAGAGTGGTGACACATGGCTTTTCCCCCATGGCTTAAGGTTTGACATTCCCCTTGCTTATCATTATGAGAATCATGCCCCTTCTCAATTTAGTTGCATTGAACATAGTTCGTTGGCTTCATTTAATCAAAGATGCATATTTACATGATGACAAAACTTAATTGGTGCCATGTACCACTGTATGCCATCGGCAATGATTCCATTTGCCAAAACATAACACAACATAAACGATGGTGGGGATTTTTCCTTTAGCTTCACACCATGATTATTTACAATATATACATCATTTACATTAATGCAAACAGGGTCAAAACCTGGGTGTTACATTTTCCTCCCCCTTCAATAGCACTGTCCTTAGTGCTTTACAAAATTGAAGAAAATGCTACACTGGTATCCCTCAATGTTCCGCAATATTGAAAAAAAATGGATGTGCCAAACGCATGGCATCCTCCAGCTCCCACGTAGAATCTTTAGGTCCGTAGTGCTCCCATTGCACCTTTACCTATCATATGGCTTGGTTCTGGAGCATTGTGACCTTCCTGTCGAGGATGCGCATTGGTTCGATTTGGAACTCTCCCTCGGGTTCCACTTGAATCACATCCCAATTTATCACATGGTTAGGGTCATGTACATATTTCTTAAGCAAAGAAACATGAAAAACATTATGAGCTCTAGTACTAGTAGGAAATGCAAGTCTATATGCAATAGGCCCTATTCTTTCAGGAACTTCAAATGGCACACAATATATAGGTGATAGCTTGGCACAACTTCCAAGCTTCAAGGAACTTTTATTTGCCTTTACTTTGAGGTAAACATGATCCCCAACACTGAACTCTCTGTTTACCCTATGCTTATTTGCATATCTTTTCTGTCAAGCCTGTGCTGCTTTTAGATTCTTCCTTGATCTTTACAACATCTTGCTTCATTTCCTTGAGCAATTCGGGTCCAAGCACAACCTTGTTCACTGGGTTGTCCCAACTCACTAGTGTCCTGCACCGTCTTCTATATGAAGCTTCATATGAACTCATCCCCAAGGATGCATGTTGTCCATTGTTGTAAGCAAACTCTACCAAGTGCAAGTAATCTTCCCACTTGGCTGGTTTGTCCATCACATACATGCAAAGCATATCTTCAAGCACCTGATTCACTTTTTCTTTTTTCCATCTGTCTGAGGATGGTAGGCAGTGCTGAAGTTTAGCTCTGTACCCAAATCTGTAAACAAACCTTTCCAAAAATTCGAAGTGAACTTGACATCTTTGTCAGAAACTATTGCCTTTGGTAATCCATGCAGTTTGAAAATCGCCTTCATGAAGATCTTTGCAATATCATCAGTCTTATGCATAGACTTCACCGATATAAAATGTGCTTCCTTCATCAACTTGTCTACTACAACCATGATGGAATCATGTTGTCTCCAAGTCATTGGCAATCCTGTAATAAAATCCATAGAAATAACTTCCCATTTTTATTCCAGAACTGGCAAAGGCTGCAGTAAACCTACTGGATGTTGATGCTCAACCTTTACCTGTTGACATTTCATGCACCTTGAAATGTATTCAGCCATGTCCTTTTTCATACCTGGCCAAAAGTACTACTTTCTAGCTGTAGCAATTGTCTTCTGATATCATGGGTGACCAGAATATGGAGCTTGATGGATTTCATCCATAACAATTCTCCTCAAATCTGCTACATTCGGAATATAAATTCTACCTTTAAAAATGAGAAGTCCATCTTCTTCCAATTTATATCCCTCATACCTCTTCTCAAGACTTTGCTATTGCAATTTGTCTTTTACCTACTCATACAATTCATCTCTGGCAACATGATAAACAATATGCTTCCTCAAACGTGACTGGAAAATACTAAGAGATGCCACATGCATTTCCTGTACCTTCCTGCTGAGTGCATCAACTACCTTGTTCTCTTTTCCTTTTATGTGCTTGATTTCAAAATCAAACTCACATAGAAATTCCAGCCATCTCGCTTTCCTGGCATTTAGAGTAGGCTGATCAAACAAATACTTTAGTCCACAGTTATTTGTTCTAAGTTCAAATCTTCTACCCATCAAGTAATGTCTCCACATCTTGAGAGCATGTACTATGGCTGCAAGCTCTAGATCATGGGTGGCATAGTTCTTCTCATGATCCTTCATCTTTCTTGACTCGTAACATATCACATGGTTATCTTGCATAAGGACTCCTCCAAGCCCTTGTCTGCATGCATTGGTACATACCACAAAATATTGCTCTGGATCTGCAACCTTTAATACTGGTGCACTAGTGAGAAGATCCTTCAACCGCTAGAAGCTTTCTTCACACCTCGAAGTCCATTTGAACTTTACTCCCTTCTTTTGCAAAGAAGTGATGGTATTTGCAGCCTTGGAAAATCCTTCAATGAATCTCCTGTAGTATCCTGTAAGTCCCATAAAAGATCTTACATCCATCACATTTCTTGGAGTAGGCCAATTCATAATGGCTTCAATCTTTTCAGGGTTTACAGATATACCCTCTTCTGAGATAATGTGACCCAAATACTGTATTCTATCTCTGTAGAAGTCACACTTGCTCAGCTTTGCATACAGCTGATGTTCCCTGAGCACTTGCAATGTCAACCTCAAATGCTCTTCATGCTCTCCCTCATTCTTAGAGTAAACAATAATGTCATCAAGGAAAACAAGAACAAACTTGTCCAAATACTTACTGAAGACACTGTTCATAAGGCACATAAATGTAGCTGATGCATTTGTGAGACCAAATGGTACCACTACGAACTCATAATGTCCATTGTCCTGAAGGCTGTCTTGTGAATGTCCTCATCCTTGATTCTCACCTGATGGTATCCAAACCTCAAGTCAATCTTGGAGAATACCTTTGCTCCTCTCATTTGGACAAAGAGGTCATAAATCCTAGGCAAAGGATATTTATTCTTCATAGTAAACTTGTTCAACAATCTGTAATCAATACATAACCTGAGTGTACCATCTTGCTTACTTACAAAGAAAACCGATGCTCCCCAAGGAGACACACTCAGTCGAACATACTTCTTTTCCAGCAACTCTTGTAGTTGCATCTTCAACTCTAGCATCTCCAGTGTACTCATCTTTTAGGGTGTCCTGGACACTAGTGCTACTCTTGGCACAAGTTCAATGGGGAAATAAATGTCCCTCTACGAAGGAAGCCCTGGAATCTCATCAGGAAACACATCCTTGAATTCCTGTACCACTTGATAGTCCTCCAACCTAGGAGTTTCATCTCCCATTAGTTCCAGAATATGAGCTGCATACAACTGAAAACCCCTCCTATAGAACTTCTTCAACTGCATTACTGAAACCTGCCTTACTGAAATTACCTTTGAAATAACTTTCACAACCATCGGGTTTCCTTCTTCATCCATGCATTCAAAAGTATTGTTATAACAGTCAAGCTTCACTCTATGAGCTTCTAACCAATCCATTCCAATGAGAACATCATAGGAACCAAGTGGTAGAACATTCAGATCTACATAAGTGATCAATCCATTCATAACCAAGGGACATTTATCTATCAATTCACTGACCTTTCTCTTAGTTCTAGTGGCTAGATGAAATAACCAAGATTTCCTATGCTATACCTTCTTAAAATCACAAATCTCCACTACTCTAGGAATAATGTAACTATGACTAGAACCAGGGTCAATCAAAATAGAAATAGATTGTTCAACAATATTACTTGTAACTTCAACCATAGCTGACTTGTGATCCGCCTAATGGTCATGAAGGGCTACATAAATTCTAGGGACTTCCCTTGCTACTTGACCCACTCTTTCTGCTTCTTACATGTTGTAAGTTGGCCTTGCACTCTCATTCTCGAGTGGGAAAGTCCTGTACATGTGGGGTCCTCCACATCTCTAACACTGAAGCGGTCCTCTATTCTATGGTGGATATTTAGGCTTTCCACCTGTCACTCCAACTGGATTACTGGCAGCTTTGGATGGTTGCTTCTGCTGATTCCTGAATCTAGACGGTTTGAAACCATTCTTCCTTTGGTCAAAATTTTCATTCTTCTTATCCTTCCATGCCTTATGGTAATCAAGTTTACCTTTGCTTTGTTCATAGCAATACTTAGCCTTCCTTATTGCTTCTTCAAGAGTTCTTGGTTCATAAAACTCAATTCTATCTTTGTAGGCTTGAGTCAATCCACTTAGAAACCGCTGAACCTTCACCTTTTCATCTCTAATGTACCAAAACTTCCAACAATTTTAAGAACTTATTTGCATATTCCTCCATGGTCTGCTGTACCAATCTAAGCTCATGGAACTCCGTCATCTTGTCATGATAATACTTGTTAGAGAGGTATTTCTGGTTGAAATACTTCTTGAATTGTTTCCACTTCAGCTTCCTTTCACTGATCCTTTTTACTTGCCGAAAGTGTTCCCACCAAATGGATGCTCTTCCATTCAGATTAAATATGGCAACTCTTTCCTTCACGTTTCCTGAATAATCCTGCACTTGAAAGTACTTATTTATCCCAAGAAGCCAAGCTTTAGCCTCTTATCTAGTCTTTATCTCCCCATCAAATGTAGGAGGTTTAGTTTTCCTGAATTCATCTTGAGAGCTATTCCTATGGTTCCTTCTTCTTTTCCTTTTACGAGAAGGTGAACTTGTATCTCTACTGGATTCTTTAGAATCGGATGGTCCACTAGAAGTTCTTCTCATTCTCCTAGTGCTGCTCTTACTTCCTTCTATTCCTTATGTACCTCATCCAGAATCTATATTTCTCTCCAAATCTGTCAAACTCTATAACATAGCGGCATTCAACTGATGTTGCTCTTCCTGGGCCTTAACCAAGCTTCTCATGGTGGCTATAACATCTAACGGTGTCTCTTGGAATCTCCTTCCGTTAGAATCTATGTCATCATTTCTATTACGATCATTTTCTCCCATGGCATCTCTCGTGCACTCATAGGAATCCTGAGCATCATACCCATCATGGGTTCTCATGACTGAACCACCTCTTGTTTTACCACACTATTCTTTCTAGAGTACTACCCTTGGAAGTTATCTATAGTTATGCAAATGTGTTAACATCAAACTATTAGATGCATAACATTAATATAATCAAAACTACCTACCTTCTTTTTCAGAAGTTCATATAACACAACTTTGCGTAAACACAAGGTTTTTCTCTCTTTCTTTTCAGCTCTGTAGTCCACTGACAGTCTACTGAAAACCAACTGAAAAACAGCCAAAACCTGCATGAAAAACTGCTGAGAAATTCCTTTGAAAAATCCCAATTTCCTTAGGCCCAATCGAACCTTTCCCCAATTGTCTTTCTGATTCTGCGGTGGTCGAAACAACTACACTCCCAATCTGCATTGGTGAGCAAGTTGACTGTTCACTTACTCCTTTCTAGGGATTTCGACAATAACCAACTAATTTCCCGCTCTGTATCGGCAAGCAATTTATCTGTTGATCAGGTACACAATTTCTTGATCATCCACAATGGCAAAAAGTGTTCTTACTTTGTTTTCAACGAGCAAACTGGCTAAGCTTCCGATCGGTGATCCAATCATCAACCAATTTTTGGTGCCTAAACTCTTTAAATCTTTCCTCTGATCGAGTCTATTATCCTGCATATTTATCGGCAATTTGTTGGTTTATTTGCATCCGCGGTGTTGGCCCCGCAGTGGTCTATTGTTCTGAGCATAGGCTAACCTATTGTGTCGGTGCCTGGGTGTCCTATGCATCGAACGGTTAGTCCCTTCGGCTTCTGCAACGGCAGCCCACAATTTTACTTTGTCTTCTGTAGCTCACAACTTTGTCGACGGTCGGAGCAACTAATCTTTTATGGCATCGGTGCCTGGATGATCATCGGCGGAATAGTCGACTAATCAGCCGTAACGACAGATGTTGGATTGAGTAACTGTATCCGACATAGATTGTCGGCAACTGAATCAACTAAGCATCGACGATGTGATCAATTAAGCATCGCTGATGGCCGATGATTCTAGGACTTAGAAAAATTTTGAAATTCAAAATTTTTCTCTTTAGTATTCCTTTTCGTTGCTTGATTGGCTCAACTATCTCCCATTTGTCGGTGAAGTACTTCGATCAGCAGTCATAATGACGGCTCATCATCTTCGATCTTTTTCCAATCGGTGGCCCAATCTGCTGAGGCATAACCTGATCAGCATCGACAGTCTCTTCTCGTTGGAAGACTAGCTCTCTAGGCTTCCACAATGGTTGGTGCACAAAATGCTATCTTCTTCCGATGACTGATGTTTTTGTCACTTAGAAAAATTTTGAACTTTTTCTTCTTCTGTTGGTGGTCGGAACAACTACGTGTCGGTGTTTTTGTCCCCACGACAGCCATAATGATGGGTCCACAATCCCTTGATTTCTTTCACTGTTCATCAGTGATGAATACCACTAACCTGCTTCGATGGATGATGGAGTCAACACTTAGAATATTTAAGAACTTCTATGCCATCGGATGTCGGATCAACTATTCGTCGGGTGGATAGTCCTTTAAGTAGCCGCAACGGTAGATGCATCATCTACTAAACTCCGATGACATTTCGGTGATCGCTTCATCATAGTGGCACCAATCATCAATGATTTTTAACACTTAGGAAAATTTTCCAAAATTTCTCGACGTCGAAGGTCGCAGGCTCTGTGCATCAGAAGCATAGTGGTCTAGAAATTCATAATGGCGGCAACTCATTCAACTAAAAATTTTCAAATTTTTTTCAGTAACCATCTGTTGGGTGGCCTTCCCACTGAGTGCCCGCTGCATCGGAAGATCGTGTCACTAAGTCTTTCGATGGGCTGATAGTTTTGGTACTTAGAATTTTTTTTGAGTTTTCCTGCCACAATTTCTGATTGCTGCTAGGCAAAAGGAAACCTGCCTCTACTACCTGATCTGTCATGGGCCATTCTGGACCATGCTACAACCAGAGCTCTGATATGACACTGTATCATCCTCGACCCTCCAACCAGGCAAGACAATGCTACCTTTCATCAAGCAATTGGGCATCTATCCCCATGAACATATACCTACATATAATGTTGAAGTAGAAATACTTAAAAATCAATAAACATACTAAAATTCATAATCACACATATATTCGGCGGAAACAACACAACATTCATTCATATAAATGTTCATCAATCCTAAATTCATTAACAGTAATATGTTGCAAAAAAAATTATTCAAGAGTACTTATCTTAGAGAGAACCTATTCTGCAACCAGCTACATCGCTGCAATGTTCCACCCAACCATACATCCATGTGCTCCTTGATCTCTCAGCATTGCTGCCACCCCCCAAGTTAGGAGTGATTCCTCAAGAAAGAAGGAACTAAAAGGATTACACATAGCCAAGGATAATAAAACCACTAGGGTACATTGTTCATCCAAGCCAACACAATTGGGTTTATCAAGTCATCTAGGAGCTAGGAAAGGATATATGCTAAGCTTTTGAGCTCATTGAAGAGCCAGGGGCACCTACACCAAAACTAGACTGACTTCTGAGACACCCACACACACCCAACACAAGGAATTAGTCCATTCTTTGCTACACAGTCCCTCGGGTCCTGACTTCTCTTCTAGTGCTATTCAGGGGTTGTGGGGAAGAATGCCCACCCTCTAGCTCTGTCTGTGTGGCTCCCAAACACACCAGGTTTATCAAGCAACCCAAGCCCTCATCCCTACTCCCAACACAGTTCGAAGACCAACCACTACATGCATGCAATCAACCAACAGTTACAACTTGGAACCAACAGTTACAACTTGGACATGGGAAGATGACTCCTGAGTCATTCTTGGCCCTTTCATGGCCAAAAAAACTCCCCAAGCAACCTACAACAACCCCAAAATGCAATTGCAAACACAGTCCATAACGTGGGGGAAACAACAGTCCGTTCTAAATAACGAAGCCACAGAGGGAAACTTACACAGACTACAAATGGGAAAGAAAACATAGACTCCCAACTTGTAAGTGAGGGAAATTTACACTAGACCCCGGAATTCGGATGGAAAACACACTCGATACTTTGTGGAAAAATGTGAATGACAACCGAAACGGTTCCCCCTCCTAGCTGCATGAGACCCAGCAGGAAGAATCCTCTACCTATGTTACTGGACGTCCCTCCATATGTGAGGATGAGTGACAATTTCTAGTATCACAAGTGGTAAGTGTGGAAGTCCCTTCACCCATCGTGGAGAGAGTGGAATGATACTGGGCATAGTCGCTTCCTCTCCCCAATGTGAGGTTCGATTTGGTAGTGGAGTGAGCATGTGGGCAAGGACTGACAATCTTGACACACTCCACTTCTTAGCAATAACTACGTCAACTACTCAGCAAAACATTAAGGTGGTAGTTGGATAGGACAAGTGAAGATGATCAAATCAAACAGAGTGGTGACACATGGTTTTTCCCCCATGGCTTAAGGTTTGCCATTCACCCTCCTTATCCTTATGAGAATCATGCCCCTTCTCAATTTAGTTGCATTGAACATAGCTGGTTGGGTTCAGTTAATCAAGATGCATATTTACATGATGTCAAAACTTAATTGGTGCCGTGTACCATGGTATGCCATCGGCAATGATTCTGTTCACCGAAACATAACACAACCAAACCGATGGTGGGGATTTTACATTTAGCTCCGCACCATGATTATTTACAATATATAAATCATTTACATTAATGAAAATGTGGTCAAAACTGGGGTGTTACACTAAAAGGAGCTAAATTTAGGGTGAAAGGGGCTGAAATCCCCAAAAAGGGGCTAAATTCCTGACCAAGGGCTTAAAACTATAAAAGTTTCCAAAAAATCTATAAAAGGAGGGTGGGGGGTCACTCTCAAAACACACCTCTCCTGCATACTGTTATGATGCCCATGGATTCCTTGAGACACCTTTGCCTCTCAAGCCACCCACATCCCTCTCTCTTCCACTCATTTCCCCCATGTTAGAAAACAAGACCGCAGAGCAATAATAGATATACAGTTAAATCAATAAACAAGATGCAAAAACACATTAAACATTACATAGAGACATAGATATAACGTGGTTCACCCAAAACAATGGGCTATTTCCACAAACAAATTTGCTAGTCCTTTTATTTCAGTCCAGAAAGATGAAGGGATACACCCTGCAGCAAAACCGTTGAACACATATTTCATTAAATTTGGAATTAAACAGTAGATCTAGAATTCCAAAATAACTAAAAAACTCAATTTTGGTGATGTCCTTGGAATAAAATGCTTCCAGTTTTAATTAAATATGTGTTGTTGCACTTCCTCTTCACACTCTCATAGTCTCTCTTCTAGTACAATACATTACCCATATCTAGTCCACTTTACAATGGAGCCTCCTCAAGCCTTATAAATGCTTAATCACATGCAATACCATGGGACAATACCATGGGCTACAACAAACCATGTGCCCAAACCATGTGCTAGACCTAACCACCTTTGACTCAATCTCAAGTCAAATGCAATACCATGGGACAATACCATGGGCTACAACAAACCATGTGCCCAAACCATGTGCTAGAATTAACCACCTTTGACTCGATCTCAAGTCAAGGTTAACCCTAACAATCCCCCCTTTAAACTTGACTTGGAGTAATCACCAACTCCACTCAAAATATTTACCAAGGAATCTTACATACACCCCACTATCACCTAGGTCTATCTCCCGACTTTACCGGTGAGTTACCAGGGGTATGCATTCCTTACCAGGTCTTACAGCCATATGCCCATTTACATTCAAACCGTTCCATTACATTTTTTTCATGTGCCTTCATGGTGACTAATCATAGCAACTCTACCGCTGCTGCACTTGCTGGACCTTGGACTTGGAAAATTTCTCTTTTCACCTTCATGCTTTAAGGCCAATAGAAACCGAGCAGAAACCGAGTTTCTCTCTAGTTACTCCCTTTGTCAACATGTCTGCAGGATTCTGGCTAGTGTGAATCTTTTCCAGTTTTAACAGTTCTTCATCTAGAACAGATCTTATGAAGTGGTACTTGAGTTCTATATGTTTAGTCCTTGAATGAAAAACTAAGTTCTTTGCAAGATGAATGGCACTCTGGCTGTCACTGTATAGCCTATTATTCTCTTGTTTCTTACCCAATTCTTCCATGAACCTCTGCAACCAAATCATCTCCTTACTAGCCTCTATAGCAGCAACATACTCTTCTTCCATTGTTGAAAGTGCAACAACCTGTTGGAGTTTTGAAATCCAACTTATTGCTGTTCCACCTACAATGAACACATATCCTGTGGTGCTCCTCCTGCTCTCTTTATCACCAGCCATATCTGCATCAACATATCCCTGTAGAACAGTGTCTAAACCTCCAAAAAATAATGCATGAGAAGTGGTACCTCTCAAATACCTGAGAATCCACTATACTACTTTCCAATGCTCTTTACCTAGATTGTTCATATACCTGCTCACAACTCCCACTGCATGTGCAATATCTGGTCTTGTGCACAACATGGCATACATCAAGCTCCCATCTGCTGATGAATAGGGAATCTTGAACATGTAATCTATCTCTTCCTGTGTCTTTGGACACATATGCTTGCTTAGTTTGAAATGGATTGCCAAAGGTGTGCTGACTGGTTTCGCATTCTGCATTCTAAACCTCTACAACACCTTTTCTATGTACTCACCTTGATACAATGTCAATTTGTGATTTTTCCTGTCTCTTGTTATTCTCATACCAAGGATTTTCTTTTTAGCACCCAAATCCTTCATCGCAAATGATTTAGCTAGTTTTCTTTTGAGCACATTTATATCCTGCATGTTAGACCCTGCAACAAGCATATCATCCATATACAATAACAAGATAATATATCTTCCATTATCTAGACTCTTGAAATAAACACAGTGGTCAGAATGACATCTATCATAACCTTGTTCTATCATAAACTTATCAAATTTTAAATACCACTGCCTTGGAGCTTGCTTCAGGCCATACAAGCTCTTCTTCAACCTGCAAACCAAATTATCCTTCCCTTTGACCTCATACCCTTGTGGCTGCTGCATATAAATCTCTTCCTCCAAATCCCCATGGAGAAAGGCCGTTTTTACATGTAATTCTTCAAGATGCAAATCTTCTACTGCCACTAGACTTAAAATAGTTCTAATTGAAGTCATTTTAACAACAGGAGAAAATATTTCATCAAAGTCTATACCTTTATTTTGTGCAAACCACTTTACAACAAGTCTATCCTTGTACTGCTTCTTTCCTCCATCTTCTTCCTTCAACCTGTAAACCCATTTATTCTCCACTACTCTTTTTTCTACAGGCAACTTAACCAGATCCCAAGTCTGGTTTCTTACCAATGAGTGCATCTCCTCATCCATGCCTTGCTCCCACTTCTTTCTAGTTTCTACCGGCATTGCTTCTTCAAAACATTCTAGCTCACCAGAATCAGTCATCAATAAATAATATAGTGAAGGAGAGAATCATTCAAGGGGTCTACTTAACCTGGTAGACCTTCTTACAGTCGTAGGAGTTTCAGGTACCTGCTACTGCTCTTGATTTTCTGGTGCTTTCGGAACTTCATTTTATTTGATTTCATCAAGCACTGTGTACTTTGTGTTTTCCTTTTCTTCTTTCTTTCCCTGCAAATGATCTTTGTACATGACCTTTTCATTGAATACTGCATCTCTACTCCTAATGATTTTGCGATTTTTAAGATCCCATAAGCGATAACCAAAATCATCAACCCCGTATCCAATAAAAGTACATTTCTTGGATTTAGCCTCAAGCTTTGTTCTATCATATTTATCAATATGGACTAATGCTTCACAACCAAAAGTTCTCAGAAATGAGTATTTTACCTGTTTACCTTTCCATGCCTCCTCTGGAATTCCACCATCCAAATCGCTTGAAGGCCCTCTGTTTATTAAATAAACAGTAGTGTTTACAGCATCAGCCCAAAACTGTAAGGGCAAACCTGCATGCAATCTCATACACCTTGCACGCTCCATGATTGTTCTGTTCATCCTTTCTGACATGCAATTTTATTGGGGTGTTCCAGGGACTGTCTTCTCTCTGTGAATCCCATTGTGTGAACAGTAACTGTCAAACTCCTTGCTGCAATACTCGCCTCCATTATCAGATCTGAGACATTTCAACCTTTTTCCTATCTCATTCTCATCCAAAGCTTTCCACTTATTAAAAGTATCAAACACATTAGATTTCTATCTAATGCAATAAAACCAAGTTTTGCTAGTTGCATCATCAATAAAAGTAACATAATAATGAGAGCCAACAAGAGATTGTACCTGAGCTGGTCCCCACACATCTATATGGAAAAGCTCTAACTTTTCACTCTTCTTTTGTTTCCCAACCCTGAGAAATCTGACTCTCTTCTGTTTTCCATAAACACAGTTCTCACAAAATTCCAAAATTACCTGCTTCAGATCTAGAAGCAGTTTCCTTGAGTGGAGAATCTGCATCCCCTTCTCACTCATGTGACCAATCCTATGATGCCACAACGCTGCACCTATTTCTGTGGAAGATACAGAAATAGAATAATCAGTGCTATGAGGACATAAATATAACGTACCTATCCTATCTCCTTTTGCAATTACCATTGATCCTTTAGTAACCTTCCACCATGTTTCTCCAAATGTAGACAAACAGCCGCCATCTCCCAACTACCATGTTGAGATCAGATTTCTTTTCATAGCAGGAATGTGCCTTACATCCATTAGCAACCAGTCATTTCCATTATTTAGTTTGATCCGTACTTTACCCTTTCCAAAAATTTTACATGGTTCATCATCCCCCAATAACACATGCCCAAAATCACCTTGAACATAATCATAAAAGAATTTCCTATGGGGTGTAGCATGACATGAAGCCCCTAAATATACTACCCAGTAATCACTAGTATTATCTAATGCAAGAATCAAAGCATCTTGTAACACATCACCTGCTACATTAGCTTCCGGGGTAGTCTCTTGCTGCCTCTCACCTTTCTTCTTTGGTGCTCTGTCGTCTTTCTTTAGATGTCCTTTCTTACCACAGTTCTAGCATTCTATTTTTCTGAATCTGGACTTGGATCTTCCCTTTTTAGACTTTCTGTGATTTCTTGGGCTCCTTCCTCTCTCTTTTTGTCTCCCTCTACTCTCCATGGTCAATGCATTACCTGATGTCTCACCTGTGCTTTTCCTTCGCATTTACTCGCTAAGAATAACACTAACAACATCATCAAACTTAAGAGTGTTTGAACTAGGGACAGAGTTACTTACAGCCATGACCAAGCTATTCCAAATTTCTGGCAATGAGAACAAGATTAGAAGAGCCCTAACCTCATCATCAAATTTCACTTTTACAGAACTTAACTGACTGGTAAGTGTATTAAACTCATTTAAATGGTCAGCAACAGATCCACTTTCCGACATCTTTATATTAAATAAACGCTTCATTAAAATTACCTTGTTAGAAGCCGAGGGTTTTTCATAGAGATTACTCAATGCACTCATCACACCCTCTGTTGTTTTTTCTTTCAAAATATTGAAGGCCACTGACGAAGCCAGGCATAGCCGTATTGTTCCTAGTTCCTTTCTGTCAAGAACCTCCCATTCTTCATCCTTCATAGCCGCTGGCTATTTTGCTTTTCCGCCCAACGACAGGTATAGATCTTTCTGATACAAATAGTCCTCCATTTGCATCTTCCATAACTGATAGTTTTGGCCGCTAAATTTATCGAACCTACACTTTCCTTCTTCCGCATTGCTCCCACTCGAACCAAGAACCCTTCTTTCCTACGAGTTTAACAACCAAATAGACCTTTTGGCTCTGATACCAATGGTTAGAAAATAGAACTGCAGAGCAATAACAGATATATAGTTAAATCAATAAACAAGATGCAAAAACACATTAAACATTATAGAGAGACACAGATATAACGTGGTTCACCCAAAACAATGGGCTATGTCCACAAACAAATTTTCCATTCCTTTTATTTCAGTCCATAAAGATGAAGGGATACACCCTACAACAAAACCGCTACACTTCCTCTTCACGCTCTCACAGTCTCTCTTCCAGTACAATACAGTACCCATATCTAGTCCACTTTACAATGGAGCCTCCTCAAGCCTTATAAAGGCTTAATCACATGCAATACCATGGGACGATACCATGGGGTACAACAAACCATGTGCCCATACCATGTGCTAGACCTAACCACCTTTGACTCGATCTCAAGTCACATGCAATACCATGGGACAATACCATGGGCTAAAACAAACCATGTGCCCAAACCATGTGCTAGACTTAACCACCTTTGACTCGATCTCAAGTCAAGGTTAACCCTAACACCCCATTGAGCCATAGCTCCTCTTCCATTGCTGAGTGAGATAGGGAGGTGCTTCCTTCGAGCTAGGGCATGGTGGCACATTTCACTAAAGGAGGTACAATCTTGTTGTTTTTCATGTATTTTTATAGCTTAGTTGTTTTCTAACCCTTGTTTATTTGTATTTTTTTTATTAACATGTTTTGCAGGTTTGTTTTTACTTAACAGTCGTTTGCAAGTTTCCAAGGTGAAGCCCTAACAGTGTTTGTAGAGGGGCTCATGACCACAATTTTCTTTTTATCTTTGCTTTCTGTTTATTCCGATTTCTTTCTACATTTTCCACACACAGGAACCTATCCTTCTATCCTATAGACGGAAGGTAGCCATTCATGCCCTTGTGGCAAGGCGAAATACCTACTACAGAACTGGTGACTATACCAGGTTGATCCCACAGGATCCCTGGGTTAGTTTTCAAATTTTTAGTTTCTTGTTCAGTTGTTTTACCCAGGTTATTTTTTCTATTAAATGTAGCTTATATTGCTGTTTATTTACATTTTCAGTTATTGTTGATCCTCCTCAAGGCCAATCCAATCCCATTTGGTGTTAGTTTTTCAACATATAAGCTAGCATTATGATCTTAGGATCTTTTCACTGAGAGAATAACAAGCACATCAATAAAACATGAGCACATCACAAGATACAAGAGACACAAAGAGCTTTCCTCAGGGAAACCATAAAGGAGAAAACCCCACAACTTCCTCAGAGATAGAATAAGCACCAAAACAGTAAAAGCCAAAAACAGTAAGATGATCTCCACACAGCAGCAGTCTCTCTCTCTCACACTAAGAGAGCTTCTCCTCTCACTCATGTGCCCCAATGAGTGAGTGTGAGTGTTGCAAGTGAGATAAATAGAGAGGCTCACTCTCTATTTATATTCTTTCATTCACTTAAAGTGCACTCCAACATGTCAGCCTCACTTAAAAATTACTTACTAGAGCCGACATCTCTAGGAGTGTCTAATAACCCTAGTGCCCCACCACTTGTGGGGACTTTGCCTCCTCTGACCAATAGGAGGGTAACACAACGGTGGGGACTATTGCCCCGACTTACAATGACTCACCTAAGGTTGACTTCACTAGGATAGTGTAATAACCCAAGGGCCCCACAACTATGGGGACTTTAACCCTTGACCAATAACAGGGTTACCCACAATGACTTGACATGAATTTCTCATTATAGAAACTTCCCAGAGTAAACATCGGGGTATGACATGACTCAAATACATTACAATACATCCCAGAATGAACATCGGGTTACAATAGATAAGAAATGCAAGTGAATACATTTTGAAGTTACAATTACATCAACACTCCCTCTTAACTAGGAAGGTATTCTCTTAACACAATTTATCAGCACAAGTCTTCTTCTCTGTATCATCTAGGTCATCGTCAAGTCTTCTTCATCTTCAAATTCATCTTCATCTTCAAGTCATGTTCATCTGTAAGTCATCTTCATTTGGATCTAGATCATCACTCGATCTGGATCATCATGGAACATCATCACTGGATCTGGATCATCACTCGATCTGGATCATCATGGAACATCATCACTAGATCTGGATCATCACTCAATCCGGATCCTCACTCGATCTAGATCATCACTCGATCTGGATCATCACTGATGGATCATCATCACTGGATCTGGATCATCACTGGCTATCATCACTGGATCTGGATCATCACTCGATCTATATCATCCCTGGTTCTATCTCATGATTCTTCTCATCATAGGAATTTCTACAGAGCCAGCCCTTTTTCATGCTGGTTGTAGGCCTAGCCTCCATGTAAGTCTTTTCCAACACTTACATCTGATCAACACGTGATACAAAGAATGGCTCATCATTTCTATCTGATCAACACATGACGCGAAGATAGATACTGCACTTATAGCTGACCTACTTGTCAGAAAGGCACGCCCAACACTTACATCTGACCTACTTGTTAGAAAGGCACGCCCAACACTCACATCTGACCTGCTCATCAGAAAGGCCCAGCACTTACATCTGATCAACACATGATGCGGAGAATGGCTCAACATCTCTATCTGATCAACACATGATGCGAAGATAGATACTGCACTTACATCTAATCAACACATGATACGAAGAATGGCACTACACTTACATCTAATCAACACATGATGTGAACAATGGCACAACACTTACATCTGATCAACACATGATGCGAAGAATGGCTCGACACTTATATTTGATCAACACATGATGCAAAGAATGGATCTGTACTTACATCCATCCAAGAAGGAACACATCTTGCTCACAATGTTGGAAGGGCTTGCATTCATATCTGATCTTGTAGGAACCAATCCTACAGTCATATCAAAATGGCCCACAGTCCTCCTCGACTGAGCTACCTGGTAACTGACCAGGCACCTCCATTCTCCTAGAGAATGGCAGTTGCACTTACATCTGACCTGCTCGTCGGAATGGCCAACACTCACATCTGACATGGAAGGAAATTAATCCTTTATCCATGACAGAATGGTTCAGCCCTTACATCTGATCAAGTGGGAACACATCCCTCTATCACATCAGAATGGCTACTCAGTTCTTACACTAAGTGTTCCTGGTAACTAACCAGGTGCCTCCATTCCTAGAATGGCAATTGCCCTTACATCTGTCCTACTCGACAGAATGGCCAGCACTCATATCTGTCATGGAAGGGATTAACCCTATCACCATGATAGAATGGCTCAGCCCTTATATCTGACCTACTCGTCAGAATGGCTATGGATCTCAGCACTCATATCTGACATGGAAGGAACCAATCCTCTCACCATGACAGAATGGCTCAGCCCTTATATCTGACCATGGAAGGAACCAATCCTCTAACCATGTTAGAATGGCTATGGGTCTTATCACTTTCTCTGGAGGAAACCTCGATCTGGAGAACACCAAGCTTCTCTCTGAATTACTCAAACTTCAGCCTAGCCAATGGCTTTGTCAATACATCAGCTATTTGTTCCTCCGTCGCAACATACTGGAGCTTCACTGCTCCGCTCTGTACCATATCCTTGATATAGTGATACTTGATCTCAATGTGCTTCGACTTGTCATGGAACACTAGATTCTCTGACAACTTCATGCAACTCTAGTTGTCACAATGTATAAAAGTAGCATTCAACTGGAGATCAAATATATCAGACAGTAGCTTCCGCAGCCATACTGTCTCACAACTAGCTGAACAAGCTGCGACATACTTTGCTTCAGCTGTACTCAGTGCCACATAGGATTGCTTCCTGCTAAACCAAGAGATCACACTTGACCCCATCCTGAATTACTCATCTTGTCGATGGCACTGCTTGCCCAATCTGAATCAACAGAACCCTCCAGGTTAATCTTCTGATTCGAAACATACTTGAGCCCATAATCAATTATACCCTTCAGGTACCTCAGAATATGCTTTGCATCTATCAAGTGAACACTTCTCGGATTTGTCAAGTACTGGCTCAAGTTGTTCAGAGAAAAGCAAATATCTGGTCTCATGTTCGTCAAGTATATCAAGGAACCAATCATCTGATGACAAATCGTAGCATCAACCATCTCTGATGAAGCATCACTCAATAGCTTAAGGTTCGATGCCATAGGTGTGGTCATGCAGTCCATCATCCTGAACCTATTCAAGATCTCTACTGCATACTTCCCTTGTCCACACCTCCATGCCTAGAAAATAGTGCATCGACACATAACAGGAGCATCACTGGTCGGCCACCTTCAACCTTGAAGCAAAGGTTGGAATCCACTTTACTCTCAGTACAGCCTAGAGTCATCAGTAATCTGTCCATCCTGTCATACCATGTCGATCCTCATGATATTCTGTAGTCACTCCCTCTGAAGCGGAGCATCATACTCCCTCTGTCTTCTGTACTCTGTGCACTAAAACATTCTGTACCGGAGTGACAAGTAGTATCCATCTTGGATCATTGTATACCAAGATCCTCTATTTTGAACTTTTTCAAAAGTTCTTCTCACATCCATCTGTGAGCTTGTCATCCTTTATCAACCTTGTAGCAAAGGTTAAGATATTCAACAAGCTCATCATGTATGTGTTATCCCATGGGTGTCTTCTAAACTCGTACAAGGCCTTCTTTCATTTGCACACATGATTATGCATGTCATGTGACTTCACTTCCAGTGCCTGTAAATATCTCTTCTTAGTTTATGTCTTCTTTTCATGAGAAGCCTTGTGCTATGAATCTTGCTTTGTATCCTACGATGTTTCCATCTACTGCATGATGGATCTACGAACTTCTCTTCAAGTCTCGATACTGCATCCTAGACATCATTCTTCTTGAACTGGGATTCTTGGTTACTTCTTCATAGCTTGAAGGTTGTACATCAATGATGTCACTGCATTCGTCATATTATTCTTCATTTTGAAATGTCATCACTTGTTCTTTGGAACAAGTCTCATTCTTCTCTGCTTGTAGGTGATTATATATGCGATCTTTCTTACAAGTCAAATGCATTTATATGGTTAGAAAAATTTCATAAGAAATATTCATACTGGTAAGTTATTATGCATAAATATATGATCATGCAACTACTTTAGCCAATACAGCATTCATCAATATCTCACTGAAACTTTCTAGATGCCTTCCATCTCTACCAGGACAACATTGAGATTGTGCACTAATCCAATATGTCAGCAAAGAGGTTTCATTCGAGATAAGTAGCAATGGAGAGTTGTATAGCACCATGAGTTACTTACCCATCACATGGATATTAGTAGTATACTTTCATTAATGAAAACATCCTATCGTTCATAATACGTCAACTGAATATAAACAAATGCATAACAAAATAATATCATGAAATGACAATTAAATACTTATCTTTATTTGTTTCGTGGGTAGACTACTTCTTAAGCCTTCAGCTTCATCGTCTTCTTCATTCATGGTAGCATCAGTTCTTATCCAAATGCTAGGGTGGATAAGAAGTTCTTCAAGAGTTGAGATCTTCATATTCCTCATCGATTGAGGGATCTTCTTTGGATGGTGAGAGCTTTCTCTTCAATTGCTCCCATCTTCTCTTCTCTTCTTATGAGTCGAGCTTCTTCTTCTTGTCAGAGTCTACTGAAAGTAATCACTTCTTTCTGGCACACATTCCTCACATGAATGAATCCCATGATCCTGGGAGGCCATTCAAGGTGGCCATCACCACTTCTGTATTCTTCACTTACCACTTCAAGTTGTTCTTTGATTTGAGAGACCCTTGTAAAGTATGACTGCATGGTCTTTGCATTTTGGATCTTCACTTCCTTCAACTATTTTCTCAAAGTCATATTCTGATTTATGTTCTTCCCTTGAAATAGCTTGGTCAATGAATCAAACCTCATCGATGTCTTTGGGGAAGACACTTGTAGTACAAGTTGATTCGTGATTGAATCGGCAATGATCTTCTTGGCCTTGACCAAGTTCTTCTTGTGAAAGGCTTCTAACCTCATTTCCCTATGAAATTGGAACCTCTATACCCATATAGGTGTCCAATACATTTTCTTCAGAGAGATCATATACTTCCAGGCTTGGAAGTTGTCAACTTCCCAAAGCTTTTAATCAAGTTGATAGATCACTTTGAAATGAGAACCTCAAATGAAAATAGCAAAGGATTAGATCTTACCGATTTGAGCTATCCGTCCTGGTTCCAGAGCTAAATGATCGAGGGTTTGTCACAGAAACCCTAATTTTTAAAACTTAGAATCTTTCAGATCTGATTGGATAGATAGATAGATCTCTTCAAATGAAGTTGTACAATGTACTCCTTTCCTGAAAACAGTGGAGGAAAGCTCCTGGAACAGGAAGCTCTAATTTTCCAATTTCTTCTATATAAATGTCTGTTACTGTTTCTATGATATCTCCAAAATTACTATCCATCTATGTCTACAATGTCACACTGAGGTAACCTCGCATGTCCCTGATCCACTACCACAGGTTTCATCAGAATTGGTTTCACCATTTGGGATTTATGATCTGTTTCCCAAGGTGACCTGTTACAAGAATGTTCAAAACAGCAAAGTTGTATGGCATGCCACGTGTCACTGGTTGATCTTCTGAGTCTAATCTTCGGACCACTGAAATTAAATTCCGTTCCCCTTCTGGAACATCTTCAGGAATTCCATTTGGACCTCTGTATCCCAATATATTTCAATTCCCCCCAGGTGTCCTGTTTAAGGATGAATTTTGGAAGAAGCTGAAACCCTAACTTGGAGGGATCTTATCTCCCAGAATATAGCGAATCGGAGGCATTTGTTTGGACACAATGTATTCTTCTCAGGTTAGCTCTGATACCATGTTAGTTTTTCAACTTATAACCTAGCATTATGATCTTAGGATCTTTTCACTGAGAGAATAACAAGCATAGCAATAAAACATAAGCACATCACAAGAGACAAGAGACACAAAGAGTTTTCCTTAGGGAAACCATAAAGAAGAAAACCCTACAACTTCCTCAGAGATAGAATCAACACCAAAACAGTAAAACCCCAAAATAGTAATATGATCTCCACACAGCAACAGTCTCTCTCTCTCACACTGAGAGAGATTCTCCTCTCACTCATGCGCCCCAATGAGTGCGTGTGAGTGTTGCAAGTGAGATAAATAGAGAGGCTCACTCTCTATTTATATTCTTTCGTTCACTTAAAGTGCACTCTAACATGTCGGCCTCACTTAACAATTACTTACTAGAGCCGACATCTCTAGGAGTGTCTAATAACCCTAGTGCCCCACCACTTGTGGGGACTTTGCCTCCTCTGACCAATAGGAGGGTAACAAAATGGTGGGGAATATTTCCATGACTTACAATGAATCACCTAGGGTTGACTTCACTAGGATAGTGTAATAACCCAAGGGCCCCACAACTATGGGTACTTTAACCCTTGACTAATAAGAGGGTTACCCACAATGACTTGACATGACTTTCTCATTATAGAAAATTCTTGGAGTAAACATCGGGGTATGAAATGACTCAAATACATTACAATACATCCTAGAATGAACATCGGGTTACAATAGATAAGAAATACAAGTGAATACATTTTGAAGTTACAATTACATCAACACTCCCTCTTAACTAGGAAGGTATTCTCTTGACACAATTTATCAACACAAGTCTTCTTCTCTTTATCATCTAGGTCATCGTCAGGTCTTCGTCATCTTCAAAGTCATCTTCATCTTCAAGTCATGTTCATCTGTAAGTCATCTTCATTTGGTTCTGGATCATCACTCGATCTGGATCATCATGGAACATCATCATTGGATCTGGATCATCACTCGATCTGGATCATCATGGAACATCATCACTAGATCTGGATCATCACTCGATTTGGATCATCATTGGCTATCATCATTGGATCTGGATCATCACTGGATCTGGATCATCACTTCTGGATCATCATCACTGGATCTCGGTCATCACTGGATCTCGATCATCACTGGCTGTCATCACTGGATCTGGATCATCACTCAATCTAGATCATCCCTGGTGCTATCTCATGATTCTTCTCATCATAGGAAGTTCTACAAAGCCAGCCCTTTTTCATGCTAGTTGTAGGCCTAGCCTCCATGTAAGTCTTTTCTAGCACTTACATCTGATCAACACATGATACAAAGAATGGCCCATCATTTCTATATGATCAACACATGATGCGAAGATAGATACTGCACTTATATCTGCCCTACTCATCAGAAAGGCATGCCCAGCACTTACATTTGACCTACTCGCACGCCCAGCACTCACATCTGACCTACTCGTCAGAAATGCCCGGCACTTACATCTGATCAACACATGATGCAAGGAATGGATCAACATCTCTATTTGATCAACACATGATGCGAAGATAGATACTACACTTACATCTGATCAACACATGATATTAAGAATGGCACTGCACTTACATCTGATCAACACATGATGCAAAGAATGGCACATCACTTACATCTGATCAACACATGATGTGAAGAATGGCTCAACACTTATAACTGATCAACACATGATGCAAAGAACGGTTCTGCACTTACATCCATCTAGGCAGGAACACATCCTGCTCACAATGATGGAAGGGCTTGCACTCATATCTGATCTTGTAGGAACCAATCCTACAGTCATATCAGAATGGCCCACAGTCCTCCTCCACTGAGCTACCTAGTAACTGACCAAGCACCTCTATTCTCCTAGAGAATGGCAGTTGCCCTTACATCTGACCTGCTCGTCGGAATGGCCAACACTCACATCTGACATGGAAGGAACTTAATCCTTTAGCCATGACAGAATGGTTCATCCCTTACATCTGATCAAGTGGGAACACATCCCTCTATCACATCAGAATGGCTACTCAGTTCTTACACTGAGTGTTCCTGGTAACTGACCAATTGCCTCCATTCCTAGAATGGCAATTGCCCTTACATCTATCCTACTCAACAGAATGGCCAGCACTCATATCTGTCATGGAAGGGAGCAACCTTATCACCATGATAGAATGGCTCAGCCCTTATATCTGACCTACTCGTCAGAATGGCTATGGATCTCAGCACTCATATCTGACATGGAAGGAACCAATCCTCTCACCATGACAGAATGGCTCGGCCCTTATATCTGACCATGGAAGGAACCAATCCTCTCACCATGTCAGAATGGCTATGGGTCTTATCAGTTTCTCTTGGAGGAAACCTTGATTTGGAGAACACCAAGCTTCTCCCTGAAGTACTCGAACTTTATCCTAGCTAATGGATTTGTCAATACATCAGCTATCCGTTCCTCCATTGCAACATACTGGAGGTTCACTGCTCCTGTCTGCACCATATCCTTGATATAGTGATACTTGATCTCAATGTGCTTCGACTTGTCATGGAACACTAGATTCTTTGACAGCTTCATGCAACTCTGTTTGTCACAATGTATACAAGTAGCACTCAACTGGAGATCAAATATATCATACAGTAGCTTCCGCAGCCATACTGTCTCACAACTAGTTGAACAAGCTGCGACATACTCTGCTTCAGCTGTACTCAGTGCCACACAGGATTGCTTCCTGCTAAACTAAGATATCACACCTGATCCCATACTGAAGCAACATCCTGAAGTACTCATCCTGTCGATGGCACTTCATGCCCAATCTGAATCAACATAACCCTCTAGGTTAATCTTTTGATTCGCATCATACTTGAGCCCATAATCAATTATACCCTTTAGGTACCTTAGAATATGCTTTGCATCTATCAAGTGAACACTTCTCGGATTTGTCAAGTACTGGCTCAAGGTGTTCACAACAAAGCAAATATTTGGTCTCGTGTTCGTCAAGTATATCAAGGAACCAATCATATGATGACACATCATAGCATCAACCGTCTCTAATGAAGCATCACTCAATAGCTTCAAGTTCGATGCCATAGGTGTGGTCATGCAGTCCATCATCCTGAACCTATTCAGGATCTCTACTACATACTTGCCTTGTCCACACCTCCATGCCTAGAAAATAGTGCATCGACACATAACAGAAGCATCACTGGTCTTCCACCTTCAACCTTGAAGAAAAGGTTGGAATCCACTTTACTCTCAGTATAGCCTAGATTCATCAGTAATCTGTCCATCCTGTTGTACCATGTCGATCCTCGGGATATTTTGTAGTCACTCCCTCTAAAGCGGAGCATCATACTCCCTTTGTCTTCTCTACTCTATGCACTAAAACATTTTGTACTGGGGTGACAAGTAGTATCCATCTAGGATCATTGTATACCAATATCCTATATTTTGAACTTTTTCAAAAGTTCTTCTCACATCCATCTGTGAGCTTGTCATCCTTTATCATCCTTGTAGCAAAGGTTAAGATATTCATCAAGCTCATCATGTATGTGTTATCCCATGGGTGTCTTCTGAACTCGTAGAAGGCCTTCTTTCATTTGCACACATGATCATGCATGTCATGTGACTTCACTTCCAGTGCCTGTAAATATCTCTTCTTAGTTTATGTCTTCTTTTCATGAGAAGCCTTGTGCTACGAATCTTGCTTTGTATCCTACGATGTTTCCATCTACTGCATGATGGAACTACAAACTTCTCTTCAGGTCTTGATACTGCATCCTAGACATCATTCTTCTTGAAATGGTCTTCTTGGTTACTTCTTCATAGCTTGAAGGTTGTACACCAATGATGTCGCTGCATTCGTCATATTATTCTTCATTTTGAAATGTCGTCACTTGTACTTCGGAACAAGTCTCATTCTTCTTTGCTTGTAGGTGATTATGTATGCGATCTTTCTTATAAGTCAAATGCATTTATATGGTTAGAAAAATTTCATAAGGAATATTCATACTGGCAATTTATTATGCATAAATATATGATCATGCAACTACTTTAGCCAATACAACATTCATCCATATCTCACTGAAACTTTTTAGATGCCTTCCATCTCTACCAGGACAACATTGAGATTGTGCACTAATCCAATATGTCAGCAAAGACGTTTCATTCTAGATAAGTAGCAATGGAGAGTTGTATAGCACCATGAGCTACTTACCCATCACATGCATATTAGTAGTATACTTTCATTAATGCAAACATCGTATCGTGCATTATACGTCAACTGAATATAAACAAATGCATAACAAAATAATATCATGAAATGACAATTGAATACTTATCTTTATTTGTTTCATGGGTAGACTACTTCTTAAGCCTTCAGCTTCATCATCTTCTTCATTCATGGTAGCATCATTTCTTATCCAAATGCTAGGGTGGATAAGAAGTACTTCAAGATTTGAGATCTTCATATTCCTCATCAATTGAGGGATCTTCTTTCGATGGTGAGATCTTGATCTTCAATTGCTCCCATCTTCTCTTCTCTTATTATGAGTCGAGCTTCTTCTTCTTCTTGGAGTCTACTGAAAGTAATCACTTCCTTCTGGCACACATTCCTCACATGAATGAATCCCATGATCTTGGGAGGCCATTCAAGGTGGCCATCACCACTTCTGTATTCTTCACTTACCACTTCAAGTTGTTCTTTGATTTGATAGACCCTTGTAAAGTATGACTACATGGTCTCTGCATTTTGGATCTTCACTTCCTTCAACTATTTTCTCAAAGTCATATTCTGATTTATGTTCTTCCCTTGAAATAGCTTGGTCAAGGAATCAAACCTCATCGGTGTCTTTGGGGAAGACACTTGTAGTACAAGTTGATTCGTGACTGAATCGGCAATGATCTTCTTGGCCTTGACCGAGTTCTTCTTGTGAAAGGATTCTAACCTCATCTCCCTCTGAAACTGGAACCTCTATACTCATATAGGTGTCCAATACATTTTCTTCAGAGAGATCATATACTTCCAGGCTTGGAAGTTTTCAACTTCCCAAAGCTTTTCCTCAAGCTGATAGATCACTTTGAAATGAGAACCTCAAATGAAAATAGCAAAGGATTAGATCTTACCGATTTGAGCTGTCTGTCCTGGTTCCAGAGCTAGCTGATCTAGGGTTTGTAACAGAAACCATAATTTTCAAAACTTCAAATATTTCAGATATGATTAGATATATAGATATATCTCTTCAAATGGAGTTGTCCAATGTACTCCTTTCTTGAAAACAGTGGAGGAAAGCTCCTGGAACAGGAAGCCCTAATTTTCCAATTTCCTCTGAAGAAATGTCTGTTACTGTTTCTATGATATCTCCAAAATTTCTATTCCTCTATGTCTACAATTTCACACTGAGGTAACCTCACATGTCCCTTATCCACTACCACAAGTTTCCACAGAATTGGTTTTACCATTTGGTATTTATGATCTGTTTCCCAAGGTGACCTATTACAGGAATGTTCAGAACAGTGAAGTTGTATGGAATGCCACGTGTCACTGGTTGATCTTCTGAGTCTGATATTGGGACCACCGAAATTACATTCCGTTCCCTTTCTGTAACAGCTTCAGGAATTCCATTTGGACCTCTGTATCCCAATATATTTCAATTATCCCCAGGTGTCCTGTTTAAGGATGAATTCTGGAAGAAGCTAAAACCCTAACTTGGAGGGATCATATCTCCCAGAATATAGCGAATCGGAGGATTTTTTTTGGACATGGTGTTCATCCATATTTTATATTCTGCCCCTGCAATTTTCAGCTTATGATACTTCTCCAAACTCGGAATATAGTGAATGTACCAAAACGTATGAGTTTTATTATTTAGGGTTTTTCCTAGCTTGGGGTCAAACTACGGTTTGACTTTCCTAGAGTTTCACCCAACCAAATTTCTTGATCCAGGTCTCTAAACTTCGGTTTTTATGAGGAGAAAAATCCTATGCTGGTCTCACTCAAAAATTCCTCTTCTATAGAAATCCCTAATTTCTGCATCGAAAACTAAAAATGCTCGGAATCGAATTCCGCTTCGACAGAAAGATGCGCCCTTCAATGGAGAGTCAGCATAGCATACTTTTGCTGATAGATTATGGAGAGAGACCCAAAAATTAAGAAGCCCTAGATTCTGTAGCTGCATAATGTCTTCTTCTCAGGTTAGCTTTGATACCATGTTATTTTTTCAACATATAAGCTAGCATTATGATCTTAGGATCTTTTCACTGAGAGAATAACAAGCACAACATCACATCACAAGAGACAAGAGACACAAAGAGTTTTCCTTGGGGAAACCATACAGGAGAAAACCCCACAACTTCTTCAGAGATAGAATCTGCACCAAAACATTAAAATCCCAAAATAGTAAGATGATCTCCACACAGCAACAGTCTCTCTCTCTCACACTGAGAGAGTTTCTCCTCTCACTCATGCACCCCAATGAGTGGGTGTGAGTGTTGCAAGTGAGATAAATAGGGAGGCTCACTCTCTATTTATATTCTTTCATTCACTTAAAGTGCAATCCAACATGTCGGCCTCACTTAACAATTACTTACTAGAGCCGACGTGTCTAGGAGTGTCTAATAACCCTAGTGCCCCACCACTTGTGGGGACTTTGCCTCCTCTGACCAATAGGAGGGTAACACAATGGTGGCGACTATTTCCCCAACTTACAATGACTCACCTAGGGTCAAATTCACTAGGATAGTCTAATAACCCAAGGGACCCACAACTATGGGGACTTTAACCCTTGACCAATGAGAGGGTTACCCACAATGACTTGACATGACTTTCTCATTATAGAAACTTCCCGGAGTAAACATCCGGGTATGACATGACTCAAATACACTACAATACATCCTGGCATGAACATCAGGTTATAATTGATAATAAATACAAGTGAATACATTCCGAAGTTACAATTACATCAACATTTGGCCATAGTACCAGTTACTGTTGGCCATTCTATGATTTGCAAATCACTCAACTATGCAAAAATGGTCGAACCAAATTTCTGAAAATTCACCTATGTTCGGGCTCATTTTCTGCCCAAACAATTGATCCATTTGTGAATTTTCTACAATTACAGGTAAAAGGGCCCGTTTCCCAAGTGGGTTTGCAACCATTTGAGGTAATTCCTAATGGTTTGATCACAGTCCACTTCAAAAAAATAGGACCTTTACAGGTGCGTGACCCATTTTTGGGCTTCACTGTTTTCTTTTATTGGGACTGTCAGTGCAGCTCAGTCACCTCTATCCATATGAACCATTTCATTTTTGTTTCGGTTTCATTTTATTGCAATTTCATTTACATAACTAAGTGTAAATTAAATACTCAATGGGTTAATGAATGTAGTTTAACTAAAATTGACAATAAAATTAACAGTCTTGCTTACCCTTCCTCCTCTTCCCAGTCATCACCCTTCGGGGTATTCTACGATACAATGAAGGGAAATCTCGTATAGGCCTAGGCCCTTCATTGAATATTGTTCTAAAACCATTAGAACCGGGTGACCTAGAAGGTAGAGGGGGTGGAGAAGGAGGGCTTCTCACGACACTAAGCGTCCTCCCTATTGACCAATGTTGCATCTGGGAGGTGACCTATGGATATACGGATAGGCTTAGTCCCATTGTATTGAGAGTGCAACATCTTCTCTTAGTTAAAGAGGAATATCAGTGTAAGGTAGTCATCTAGTTAGGCCATCAACATTCAGGGTTAAAAATGTATCTGTTTACAAATTTCTGATTACTCAATGCTTGCATCCACAATGACATGAAATCTACCACAATATGATGAATTCATAAACCATTTGTAGCTACCAAATACTATAAATATAGAAAAACAAATACCCCATACCAAATAATCAACCCAACTTAGTTCATGACGCTGAGAGAGCCTTAAAATTTATCAATTTACACTAAGTTCAAACAATCTATAGTCTTTGAGGACATAAGTCCCTGACTGCTTCAACCATGGGAAGTACTTGGGTTCTGCCTAGAAACTCATTATGAGGAGTACCATGGGAACCCCAAAGTAGCTGGCCACTGAGAGGAATTTCCAAGCGAAACGGACAACGACCGCCACTAAATGAGTAGAAACGCCCATGAGGAAAAAGCCAAGCATTGTCTTCTGGAAGTCTTGGTGGCCAAGTGACCAGCTATAGCCAATAGGAAGCCAATGAAATCAGGGTCAAAAAATCATTCCCACCATTTTGATAAACATCTAACACAATTGATCCCCCATGCTCTTCCTCACTCCTAAGAGGTGAACCACCACCATTCGAAACATTAAACCGACACCATAGAAACCACTCTCAATGACCTCATACACCATCAGAAGGACACACAGCCTCTGATTCAGATTCAAACCTATATTAGTCTGAACTAGACCTCCATACTGCACCATCAAGCCCCATGGCTAGTGAAAACCCGGATCCATTTTCCGTCATATCCATAGCAAGTGGACCCATGTCCACACCACAACTTGTCACCAATAACCCTGCAGGTGGCCCAAGAAAAGTCATGCAAACTGTCATCAGTCAGCTACCACCACCCATAGTGACTAGCAATTCTAGCCCATCTACAACACATGGGGGCAGTGGCCCCTCCACCTACACTGCCCCTCCTGCGACATAGGGGGACAATGGACCTTCCACTTACATTTCCCCTAGTTTCATACATGGGGACAATGTCCCTGCCACCCATACTGTCTCCCCCACAACACTTGGGTGCATTGGCCCATCCATAATGGTGCCACCACAAGTACCCACAGCTGTGTAGATTCATTATGCACCTACAATCCCCACCACCATCGCTACCCCATCTCAAATCAACCCGGGGTCCAATCTGCCTTTCATGGCTCATCTTAATCTACCTGATTTGGCTCAGTTAACAAACGACCCTATCCGCCACCAAGCGTTGTGGCCACCCATGCCAACCAAGCTACCATCAGACATTCCCAAGTTTGAAGGAAAGGCAAGGGGATGTGCCCAAAATCATATCATGAAATTCCATCTATGGTGCTTGTCAAACATCATTGTAGATGATTCCATCAGACTGAGGCTATTCCAACACACCCTTATAGGTGTTGCGGCCAAATGGTACATTGAGATACTGCAAGCCAAGTACCCATATTTCAACTCAATAGCTTTCATGTTCCTATAGTATTTCCAACTCCCCATCAGATATGATGAAGGGGTGGAGATCGTGCTATCCTGCCATCAGAGCACTGCGACACATATAACCGATCACATCCATGAATGGCAGCGGCGCTGTAGCTTGTGTAAAATCCAACTTGATGATAGGATATTCTTGGATTGGTTCCTCAAGACCTTACTCCCACCCATAGCAAAGGACGTCGCATCCAAATGTTTCCAATCCAAAGAAGAGGCCATACTGAAAGCCCAATAGTTTGACCTAATCTACACTTAGTCTGGATACCTATACATCATCATTCCAGACGCTCCCCACCTAGGTACATCCTACCAGGATGCACCGGGGGCATCCCATGCTATAGACGACATCATAGGCTCGGTCTCCCAACAACCACAGCACCGTCCGACACCACCTATAGCTCCACCACAACCAAGCAATACTGCTAGTGTTGCTTACCAGAACCAAACTATGAACTATTTGAAAATGATGTCCCAGTCCGGAGAAACCACTTCCTATGCACAACCTGCATCACCACAGCAGGCTTAGGCCATGGCTTAGCCAACACAACAATATGTGGGGAAAATGCCCACATTTGTGGCACCACAACCCACAAACATCTACTATGCACCACTAGTGCAACCAGTTCAATCCTCCGCCCCTCTTCATTGGGACAAGTGTTTGCACAAAAAAAATGTCCCAACTAGCCTACCCCCAACAATCAACAATGGAAAGCTAGAAATAATCATCCCTAGCACCAAGCCAAAAACCAACCGTAGGGAGGTGGCCAACAACCAAATCCTCCCAACAAAGCCGTAGCAAACCAGTCGGCCCAAAACCCCGCACAAAAAAACACACCAAGACACAATTCCCTGTTGCGCACAAACCAACTATGCACACTCTGTGAAGTCTATGGGCACTACACATTCAAGTGTCCCCTCATGGGTCGAGCTAAGTAGGCCATTAAGAACGAGGCCCAATAGGTCACCAATGCTACGAACCAAGCCCAACTCAACCTAGCACCACAAGGACCTCCTCCTATGGTGCTTCAAAACCCGCTACCAGTCCAAGGGTTGGTGGCAACTGCACACCCTCCCCAATCCAATCCCAACGCTTTGAGGGCACCTCCCATGGTCGAAACAGGTATTCACCACCTGCTAGCCATGAAAACTAAAGAGGATAACCTACAAACCAGATGCAACCAGTACGGTACCACCAGCGAACCCACTGAAACATCAGCAAACTCCACATCCAAATCGGTTAATGCACCTCTTCAGTTACCCCCATCCCCCCACCCCCCCATATGCCTAGTGGCCAACAATGCCACAGCTGGAGCTACTATCAGCTATAGCATTATGGATGATTTGGCCAAAATACCAACATCCATCTCCACTCTTGAGGTACTCAAAACATTCCCAATGCAGTGAAAAGTGTTACTAGCTTCCCTTGGGGCAGTGTTGCACCTGCAACAACTTCCCAAAATTATGAAAAATTTTGGGGACCCTCCTTTGTTTTGGATTAGCCTATTTTTCTTCCCTACTTTGACGCAATTATTTCTCAGAATGTTTTAGTGCTTGGATTTCTTTGCTTGCTGCCTTGGAGAGCCATTGGAAACCAGTCGGATTGCTACTGTCGAACGTACTTGAAGCCTTATTGAAATCGGAAGTTGTTTTGTTTTTGTTTTCCGTTGTTGCGGCTGTTTTCAAGTTCCCCCCCCCAATTTAAGAACCTTCTGACTACCGATATTTTTATTTATGGCGGGCGCTGTTCTGATTAGGAATCAGACGATCTTTCGATCTTTCATCCCATTGTTGCGGCTGATGCTGAGCTTTCACCTCCCGATTGGAAATCCATCCGATGACCGATCGTTCGATTATTGCCTGCCATACGTGCATACCCAGCTTCGTAGATGTTGTGCCCTTCCGCCATTGAGGAGCGAAGACCACTCTTGGCTGCCGATGTGAAAACCCTCTGACGCCCGGTTTCTTGTCTCCTCGCACGTGTGAGAGTTTATATATACGGGGACGAAGGTTCGGTTTTTATATTGTTATTTTTCGCTGCTGAGCATTGTCGCATTGAGCACTATTGCACTGAGTTGTCGTTCTCTGGAGAGAAGAAGGCCCCGCTGTCACTGTACCATCTTCCAAGTGGCAGAGGTAGAATTCTGACTGTCGTTGACTCACCGTATTTACCGGGTTACCAAGTAGGTCTTTTTGATCGTTTTCCCGTTACACTTAAACTATTATTGGTTTTCTCCCGTGGTTTGGATGTTCCCGGTGGTTTCCCTCACCCAGCTAGGTCTTAAGCTTATATATTTTATCTTTTCACCATGTGGGGGGCGGTTTAAACTTTTGAGCAGTTCTGTCTTGTCGCCCTATTTAGCTTACCGCCTCATGCGCATAGGAGTTGAGGGGTTTCGGCGCAGACGGCCATTACGCCATCTGCGCAAAACCTTCCTGCATAGTCATGATAGGAAAAGGATAGACAGGTCCGAGGATGGATTTAATGGTTTTGGTCGACTGTTGTTTTCATGGCGCGTTACCCGGCCTTTGCACCATAGCCATTTCACCTATGCATTTCTGCTCGGCCTCGCCGAAGCTTGATGTTGGACCTGTAGTTTGTTGGGAGGGGGGGGGGGGGGGGGGGACAGCTCAAGCCACAGCATGTGTCAATTGCGCCACCCCTCACAGCCCTTTGTGCTCCATCACCTAAAACCCTATCTGGTTAAAGGGGAGGTGTCGTCGTTACAATGCGTTAATTTAAAGCAGTACGGGTAGTGTTTTATGGAATTATATGGTGTAGAAAGTGAAAGTAATCCCCACAAAATGTTTAGTCAAGTTAATATAACTTTTCCACCGTAAGCCACATGAGTCTTCATTAGTCTTGGGTGTGCTAGGTTTTATGGTTAAAGTGTTGACTGGCATAAGCCTTCGCTATGTTTTCTATGCAATAGAATAATAGCTAAATGTCACACCTTGCATATGATATACATGTTTGTTTCAATGTATTGCTATCATGAGAAAAGTGGCATGTTGCAAAATAGTGTATATTTAGTACTCGTATAAGTATGTTTGATAAGCTTGGTATTATGCAACAGTGGTAGATTGCTCAGGACTGAGTGTGCTTCATATAGATCAGGTCATAGAATATTGCACCCTAGTTTCAGGGCATTATAGGGTTGTACAATGCATGCGTTTGTTGCATGGATCATTATCATACTAGACATAGGATAATAACACATTACACAGTATTGCATACTAGTTTGATTATTTAGCCCAAAGGGCTTATGTATTAAATTCCATTGACTGGTTACTATCATGATACACTTGAGAAGGAATAAACTGCTACATAATGTTTGCAATTCGAATTGCTTAGTGTCACAATGTTATACATGGTAGGAGGAACTTACAATGTCCAAAAGGCAGAAGAAGAAGGCCCTTATGGTCGAAGAGCAACTAGATGTAGAGGTCGTCACAAAGACCGAATACACATATGAAGACACCCAATGTGTTTTGGGTGTTGAGCCCAAGTACAAATGGGTTGAGATTTATAGATTAATTTCCCACAGGGAGATTCCTGACATGGGTCTCGAAGAAGACTCCATCTATGCAAACATAGAAAAATCTGCCATCACGAAGGTGGCTACCAGACCAGAGCTGTTCCCTTGCTCTGAGGTGATTAGATGGATTCTGCCCCATACAAATACATCCACCATTCTCATAGGAAATGTGGAAGGCCAAGGCTATGCTGCATTTAACCCAAGATATGTGGTGTTGGCCTATCATCTGCCAGAACCTCAAATATTTCTATCTGATGACTGGCTGGATAACATCAGAATGGACCTGGTGGAAACCCTGAAGAAGATGCTCTTGCAGGGAAAGATTTATCGGTACAGAGCAACTGGTGAGTATGATACAACGAGCTTGAGGGATCCTTACAGATTTGTAGCCCTGATGCTTAACAGGATCTTTGGGAGAGCTCATGGCAGACTCTTGACATTTGAATGGATACCCATCATGATTCATGTTGCAACCCAAGGGACAGTCTTCCATTGGGCCAGCCTGGTATCAAGCAGTCTTTCTTCTTGCGCGGCCGCTGCCTTAGGAGGAGAATCCAAGAAAAGGTCCGAATTCTACATGAGTTCGATATTGATAGATTACATACTGTGCAACCAGCCTTTCCCTGGTCTCAAGTGTGTCTGGGACAGGGAAAGGATGCCTGTGTATGCCGCCTATAGACCATTGTGGGCTCAGCCGTACCATAGCCACTACAGGGAGGTCTGCGAGTAGTTCATTATGCCACTCTACACACTCATCTTCCGAAAGGAATGTGACTGTATGTCAGAGGACGCTATGCAGGTAATAGAAGAGCATGCAGACTATATCCTGACTGAGAATGGCATGTACATCAGAATGTTTGGTGGCATGAAATGCCCCTTGCTGCTGCCCAAATACGCAACAGATTATATTATTCATAAAGAGGCAGTCAGGCAGGTGTTCATTGATGGAATAGGGAATTACCTTTTTGAACAAAAGAAGGCTACATATCCTCCGCTGCCATTCAAGCTAGGTAGCTACAGATTTTCCAAGGTAAAACAAGCTGCGGAGTTCATAGAAGAATTGGGGAAGTTCCATTTTGGTGAGATGCCTTTCCGAAGGAATGATACTCATGGTAGAATGGCAGAGCACTATAAAGAACATAAAGTACATTTTCAATACACTCACCACTTTGACAAGGAAGAATCTGTCTTTCGAAGTGCCCCTAACTTGACAGCTCTGAGAAGGAGGTTTGAGCCTAAGAACCCCACCAAGGGTGGAAAAGGGGCTGAGCAAGCCAGAGCTGAGCAGGCCAGAGCTGAAGAAGAGGCCGAGAGGAGAGAGGAAGAGGCCCAAAAGCTATAACAGGAAGCTGCAGAATAGCTGTAGCAAGAAGAAGAAGAAAAAAGAAAAGCTGCCCAAGAAGCAGCTGAAAAAGCACAAGAGGCAGCCAAAGAAACAGAGGAGGCAGCTAGAGAGGCAGTTGAAGAAGCAAAGAGAAAGCTAGATGAAGAGCTCCAAAAGCAGGAGGCTAAAATAATGAAGTTAACACAATAGTCAATTTCTGAAACGCCAGCAGGACAGACCCAGGGGGAGGAAAACCCCGAGGTGCAGACCTTTCAAATACCTGCTGCCAGCACCCTTGTGGGTCCTACGCTCTGACTAGTGCCTTTCATCCAGAAAAAGGGAGAGGACGTCCCTGACTTTAATACTGTCTATTATGACGGGGCCACCAAAAGAATAATTAGGAGGACAAAAAAGAAAGTTGAAGCGAAAGACCTATCAGGAAGGATGGTAACAGATACAACGGTCATGCTAGAGATAGACAAGGATCCTAGGCTCACGATAAGAGCTGGGGCTGCACTAATCGATGCTTCCGCAGATAACATAAACAAGGTGATGATTGAACTAGAGTCGGCTAAGAAGACCTCTGCTCAGCTAAAAGACACACTAAGAAAAGAAAGAGATGAGGGTAATAGACTCAAGAGGAAATATGAACACATGCAAAGGGAACTAGAATCCTCAAAAGGTGAAGTCCATGCCCTTCAAGTGGAGATGCAAGCCAAGGGAATAGCACAGGAGTCCCTAGAAAATGTATAATAGGAAGCCCAAGGTCTAAAGAAGGAGACGGAGCAGTTACTATCAAAGGTGATAGAGCTGGAAGAGTAGCAGAAGATCATATATGAGTCCAATGGTTCATACACCAAAGAACTGAAAGAGCAGCTAGCTTCTCTGACTGCTGATCTGGAGGCGGCTAAGGAACAGCAGGTAAATCTGCAGCCATTTAAAGAATATATCCTGGCTCAAATGCTACAACTGCAGACTGCTCTGGAAGAAGAGAGGTGCAAAGTCCTTCATATTGACAGTAGGCTAGAAGAGATCATGGAAACTTCCTCATACTTCGTTGATCGATCTCAGGAGGTTCTTGAGGTTTTGAGTCCCAGAATGGCAAGGCCGGAAGATGATGCCGGGACTCTAGAAGGGCTACCAGCAAAATACCATCAAGCCCTCAAGAGAGATCACAACCTGGTAGAGTTCGCCATCAGTACTGCAGAAGACTTCAAGAAGGCTATAAAAAAGACACAGGGAGCATGCTTATAGTATTTCAGAAGGCTCCTGAATACGTACGATCGATGTCAAACAGAGGCTGAGCATAGGCTTGAAGAGTTCCTAGACCATGAGGCCTTTATGGAAATATTACAGAAAAGATATCAAGATGCAGAGGCCAGAACTCAGCAGATTAGAGCCATTGATGACCTAGTACTAAAGAACGAGGTAGGCCACATAGCTGTTAGCATGCAGTTTCTAGAAGATTAGCTTCGGTTGAGCCCAGCAAGGATCGAGGCCATCAAGAACCAATTTGAAAAGTTTGAAATCAATATTTAGTTCATGGATCCATGTGCATTCAAAGGCATTGCTGCTGAAGCAACAGCGTGGAAGAAGCTCTTAGACGGTCAGGCGGGACCCTCCTCATAAAGGTCCGGTCGACTTTGTAATAATTTAATAATTTTCGTAAAATCTTTTTGAAAATGAGGCGTTGGGAAAACTAAAGGTTGGGAAGCCCAAAGGTCACTTTGGGAAGCCCAAGCATTTTTCATTTTGTATAAAAGTAGGAAGCATAGAGAGAAAGGGGGCTTTTTTCCCCAGTAAGACTGGTGATGACGTATTGTAAGAAGAACTATTTCCTTTTACAATAAAAAATTTACAGTTTGCCTATTGAAAGAAGATGGGTGGGGTTTCAATGTTTTGCCATGGATAGTCGGAAGATGAACTATTTTGTTTTCCAGCATTGTATCCATGAATCGTGAGATCGTTCTAACTTTACGACCTATGTCTTTGTTTATATGATTTCTGATTTATTTTATGAAATAACCACCATAAGTAATGTAAGCTGATCATAAACAATTATCTATCTGGTTGTGGAAATATCTTTCATTTTTCCATGCTTGCAAAAGTAAATGTCAGCTATCTATAATTGCTTTTATCATGTGTGCACACTCATATTACTCATATATGAGTTACAAGTTGGCTCCTCGGAGATAGATAGGTAGTTAGATCATCTCATTGCTGCATGTGTGACTCAGATGCTAGTGAGCCTAAGACGAGAGGTAAGAACCTGTGCATCACTTTGTGAATGCTCCTTGCATCGTTGAACACCCTACATAATTAGGTAGACACTTGCATCCCACTCTTAAGTCAAAAAATACAAATTCCGTTGGACCGGGCCGCAACCGGTAAACCCTTTTGGTACTTTGACCTACGGTGGCTGGACCGTAAACCGGACGGATTCGCTATACCAAATAGTCAACGGGCTAGTTGGGAACATTGATTGGGGAGAATCCTTTACTGTTGTCACCTACGAATTTCCAGGCCTCAACAATTTTGGCGCTAGAAGGAGGGCCGCCAGTAAATGGATGGCCTTGGAACTTAATTTTCCTGAGACTATCCTACCAGCAGATTTTTGAAGCATTCGGCCTAACTCAGATATTTGCAGATTCCGGTGCTATCCTTGAAGGACTGTTTTCCTAGTGTTCCTTTCGTTTACCGTTGCTCATGGATGGTAATCAACCCAACCCTCTGCCAGCATGGAGAGCTAGGTCACCTCTGAACTTAACTCCTCCTTTGCATAATCTACCTCAAGCCGTTGACAAGCTATTGCCTAAGTTTGATCCTGAGGAAGGGATTGTTGTTGACGATCACCTTCAAAGCTTCTACCTAGCATTAGAAGGGCTAAGGGCTGGGGAGTATGAAGATGTGTTCTATAGGCTATTGCCACACACTCTGAAAGGAGCAGCAACATCGTGGTATTTCAGTCTTCCTGTAAACTCCATTCCTGATTGGGACACTTTTGAAAGAGTTTTCAGAAGTAAATACACAGCCCAAAAAATGCACGCCTCATTGATGAAAGGTCTTGGTCGGTTGAGAAAAGAGAAGAATGAAAAGGTGCGTAGTTTCACTCAGATATTTTCACTGTACCTAAAAAACTTTTCTGTAGTTGACAGACCCTCAGACAAGGTTTTAATTGAGTATTACACCTCCGCCATAGGGCCTGAGCTGGCCATGTTTGCCAAGATGAAATTCAAGCCTACCCTGGTAGAGACTTATGAAGAGGCTGAAAGTGAGAGTGTAGAGGATTATCCCGATCCACTGGAAGACAAGATTACTTCGATGTCTAAGTCTAGAAAAGATCAATCACATGACTACCAAGGAATGATGAAAATGCTTCAGAAACTGTCCAACCGAATAATAGACCTGGAGAAAGAGAGGGATATTCAGAAAACCTATAAGCCTCAATATCCGAAAAAAGAGGGTAACAACCAATGGCAAGTCCCTCCTCCCCATTCGGCATCAATAAACATAATAGAAGTACGAGGGGATAATTTATGTACTTTTCACCAACAACCCTATTCTGAGAAGAAGTGTCCTCAATGGTTACATTCAAGGACATTGGTGATAAACAAGTTGTTGGACCATAAGTTGACCAAAGACAGTGGTGAGGAGGAAAGGGAGAAACAGATCATAAGAAAAACAGAGGATGATACAATGTTCTTATGGAATGGGGTTTCATCGTTTAACACGGAAGAAGATGCTCTCAAGTCTCAATATACTCCTACAACCACAAAAGACAAAAACCTGGCAATTAAGGACAATGCGATACTCTCAAAGGTTCAAGAATTTCAAGAGGAATTCAAAGGGCAGGCTGACGTGAAAGCTAAAGATGACATACCTAAAGACACTCTTGGCAAACAGGAAATAGAGCCACTCATTGAACCTGCCAAACTGGTGGAAGACGATGAGGAAAGAAAAGCTGGCAAACTTAAAGAGGAGTTACCCACAAAAAACCAACCTATGGAAGAAAAGATCGAGTTGATTAAGACAAAGAAAACCAGCGCTCCACCTTTCCTTGTGACTCTTGAAATTTTAAATTATAAGGTGCATAACTATTTGGTGGACTCTGGATCATCCATGAATGTTATGCCTCTGGTAGTTTGCAAAAAAATTAATGGGCAGCTAAAACCTACTATTTGGGATGTCACTCAACTTGACAAAACTAGTGTCAAAGTAGTAGGGGAGATGGAGGACGTTCTGATTCGATTGTCTACAAATAAAAGGACATGTCATTACATTGACATCGTATTAGCAGACATACCTGACGGTTATGGAATGATCCTGAACCGAGATTGGATAGCAAGACTAAATGGGTACTTTGCTTCAGATTGGTCTCACTTGTGGTTACCTCAGAAGGGTAGCCCAAACCTGATTAAGATTCTAAGAGAGCCCTGTATGAAGCACAATGTCACTAAGCTAGGGGAAGAAAATGATTCTGCTGATTCTGTTTTGGGAAACTATCTGACTGAGTGTAAGCTGAGACATCACACTTCAAGAAAGTCCAGTTCCACGATTGACACCTAGCCTGAACTCCTTTAACTTCTTCAGGCTGCGAGAGATGATTATAGAATTGTAGACATGTGTTCAGTTTAAAAAACAGCATAGATAGACCATGGTTAGGTATCTCATGGCTATGATTCAGCCCATCCTTTAACTCATTATGATTAAATATTTTCAGGGGTGGGCAGTAATTTTTTCGTTTCTGGTGCTTTGTACATAAATAAATTGTTTGTGGCTTTGATGCTTTTCTTTTGATCATTAGATTTAACGCTGTTTTATTTTATTTTATAGTTTTGCTAGTTTTCCTTTTGGTTTTGAATAAGAGGAAAACTTTTGGTTGCAATGGAAACATCAGGGTTCTATATTAACTAAAGTCCTGAGCGAAAGACTGTGCTCCAAAGTATGGAATGTCTTCTAGTAGTAGTGTTCCTAGCCGGCAACGCATTCATTGAAGTCTTAATTAACCCCTGTAAATAACTCAGAAGTGAAAAGGGTCTGAGGTACTATTTTGAGGCTCCATCCATTTCACATCTTAAATACCCAAGGGAGGGACAGCAAAAGACCCTTGGAAAGGAAGCAGAGTGAAACAGTATATCATATAAATGATCCCATGCCATAAGTTAAGAAAAGGCTAAAAGCTATTAAGAGTCAAGACTTCTGAAAGGAACAAGACATATCAAAGCAGAACTTGAAAAAGCCTTAATATCAAAGCATAAAGTACTAGATGGCCATGAGATCGTCTCTGTCCGTGAACTGAAATATGAAGTATACTGTTCACACAAAAGGACACTATGGGATAGAGGATCCTGCATGAAAATTCAGTAAGGAAAGGCCTAAGGGAGGACTCATATCAAAATAACTAAGGTTCAAAAGGCACGAAGATGCAGTTGGCATGGGAATGAGGAACAAAAGGATGAAACTGCTTCCTTCTGTTACAATGTTGTGGTGTCTAAGCTGTAACTACCAAAGGGAAGGTAAAATAAACCTCATTTATTTTTCCTCAAAAGAGTTATTCAGACCGAAAACACTGCTGATGTTACCTTCTCCCGAAAGATTGGGCTTCTTCTGAGTAATTTAATGCATAATATGGGATGGCTTAGGAATGCAAACATCTAGAAGATTTTGATTTTAGTCAGACATTCTTGAGCTAGGGAAAGGTTAATTCAAATATCTGAAGTTCACCAAGTAGTCGCCAATTGTTGCACCTGCAACAACTTCCCAAAATTCTGAAAAAATTTGGGGACCCTCCTTTGTTTTGGATTAGCCTGTTTTTCTTCCCTACTTTGATGCAATGATTTCTCAGAATGTTTTAATGCTTGGATTTCTCTACTTGCTGCCTTGGAGAGCCATTGGAAACCAGACGGATTGCTTCTATTGAACGTACTTGAAGCCTTATTGAAATCGGAAGTTGTTTTGTTTTTGTTTTCTGCCGTTGCGGCTGTTTTCAAGTTTTCCTCCCCGATTTAAGAACCTTCCGACTGTCGATCTTTTTATTTACGGTGGGCACTGTTCTGATTAGGAATTGGACGATCTTTTGATCTTTCATCCCGCCGTTGTGGCTGATGCTGAGCTTTCACCTCCCGATTGGAAATCCGTCCGACGGCCGATCGTCCGATTATTGCCCGCCATATGTGCATACCCGGCTTGGTAGACGTTGTGCCCTTCCGCCTCTGCGGAGGGAAGACCACTCTCGACTACCAATGTGAAAACCCTCTGACGCCCGATTTCTTGTCTCCTCACACGTGTGAGAGTTTATATATACGGGGACGACGGTTCGGTTTTTATATTGTTATTTTTCACTGCTGAGCACTGTTGCGTTGAGCACTATTGCGCTGAGTTGTCATTCTCTGGAGAGAAGAAGGCCCTGCTGTCACTATACCAGCTTCCAGGTGGCAGAGGTAGAATTCCAATCGTCATCGACTCACCGTATTCGTAGGGTTACCAGGTAGGTCTTTTTGATCGTTTTCCCATTACACTTAAACTATTATTGGTTTCCTCCCGTGGTTTGGATGTTCCCGGCGGTTTCCCTCACCCAGCTAGGTCTTAAGATTATATTTTTTATCTTTTGACCATGTGGGGGGTGGTTTAAAATTCTGAGCAGTTCTGTCTTGTCTCCCTATTTATCTTACCACCTCGTGCACATAGGAGTTGAGGGGTTTCGGCGCAGACGGCTGTTACACCGTCTGCGCCAAACCTTCCTGCACAGTCATGATAGGCAGAGGATAGACAGGTCTAAGGATGGATTTAATGTTTTTGGTCGACTGTTGTTTTCGTGGCACGTTACCCGGCCTTTGCACCATAGCCATTTCACCTGCGTGTTTCTGCTCGGCCTCGCCGAAGCTTGATGTTGGACCCGTAGTTTGCTGGGGGGGGGCTAGGTTTTTGAGAGGATTTTACGGTCATCAGTGTTGTTCCTTCATAGCTCAAGCCACAGCCTGTGTCGATTGCGCCACCCCTCGCAGCCCTTTGTGCTCCATCACCTAAAACCCTATCTGGTTAAAGGGGAGGTGTCACCGTTACAATGCGTTAATTGAAAGCAGTATGGGTAGTGTTTTATGGAAGTATCTGGTGCAGAAAGTGAAAGTAATCCCCACAAAATGTTTACTCAAGTTAATATAACTTTTCCATCGTAAGCCGCATGAGTCTTCATTAGTCTTGGGTCTGCTGGGTTTTATGGTTAAAATGTTGGCTGGCACGATCCTTCGCTATGTTTTCTATGCAATAGAATAATAGCTAAATGTCACACCTTGCATATGATATACATGTTTGTTTCAATGTATTGTTATCATGAGAAAAGTGGCATGTTGCAAAATAGTGTAGATTTAGTACTGGTATAAGTAGGTTTGATAAGCTTGGTATTATGCAACAGTGGTAGATTGCTCAGGACTGAGTGTGCTTCATATAGATCAGGTCATAGAATATTGCACCCTAGTTTTAGGGCATTATAGGGTTGCACAATGCATGCATTTGTTGCATGGATCATTATCATACTAGACATAGGATAATAACACATTGCACAGTATTGCATACTAGTTTGATTATTCAGCCCAAAGGACTTATGTCTTAAATTCCATTGACTGGTTACTATCATGATACACTTGAGAAGGAATAAACTACTACATAATGTTTGCAATTCGAATTGGTTAGTCTCACAATGTTATACATGGCAAGAGGAACTTATAATGTCCAAAAGGTAGAAGAAGAACGCCCCTATGGTCGAAGAGCAACCAGATGTAGAGGTCATCACAAAGACCGAATACACATATGAAGACACGCAATGTGTTTCGGGTGTTGAGCCTGAGTACAAATGGGGTGAGATTTATAGATTAATTTACCACAGGGAGATTCCCGACATGGGTCTCGAAGAAGAACCCATCTATGCGAACATAGAAAAATCAAGCATCATGAAGGTGGCTACCAGACCAGAGCTGTTCCCTTGCTCTGAGGTGATTAGATGGATTCTGCCCCATACAAATACAGCCACCATGCTCATAGGAAATGTGGAAGGCCAGGGCTATGCTGCATTTAGCCCAGGATATGTGGCGTTGGCCTATCATCTGCCAGAACCTCAAATCTTTCTATCTGATGACTCACTGGATAACATCAGAATGGACCTGGTGGAAACCCTGAAGAAGATGCTCTTGCAGGGAAAGCTTTATCGGTACAGAGCAACTAGTGAGTATGATACAACGAGCTTGAGGGCTCCTTATAGATTTTTAGCCCTGATGCTTAACAGGATATTTGGGAGATCTCATGGCAGAATCTTCAAATTTGAATGGATACCCATCATTTTTCATGTGGAAACCCAAGGGACAGTCTTCAATTGGGCCATCCTGGTATCAAGCAGTCTTTCTTCTTCCATGGCCGCTGCCTTAGGAGGAGAATCCAAGAAAAAGTATGAATTCTACATGAGTTCGATATTGATAGATTGCATACTATGCAACCAGCCTTTCCCTGGTCTCAAGTGTGTCTGCGATGGGGAAAGGATGCCTGTGTATGCCGCCTATAGACCATTGTGGGATCAGCAGTACCATAGCCACTGCAGGGAGGTCTGCGAGCAGTTCATTATCCCACTCTACACACTCATCTTCTAGAAGGAATGTGACTGTATGTCAGAGGAGGCTATGCAGGTAATAGAAGAGCATGCAGACTATATCCTGACTGAGAATGGCATGTACATCAGAATGTTTGGTGGCATGAAATGCCCCTTGCTGCTATCCAAATACGCAACAGATTATATTATTCATAAAGAGGCAGTGCGGCAAGTGTTCATTGATGGAATAGGGAATTACCTTTTTGAACAAAAGAAGGCTACATATCCACCATTGCCATTCAAACTAGGTAGCTACAGATTTTCCAAGGTAAAACAAGCTGCGGAGTTCATAGAAGAATTGGGGAAGTTCCATTTTGGTGAGATGCCTTTCCGAAGGAATGATACTCATGGTAGAATGGTAGAGCACTGTAAAGAACATAAAGTACATTTTGAATACACTCACCACTTTGACAAGGAAGAATATGTCTTCCGAAGTGCCCCTAACTTGACATCCCTGAGAAGGAGGTTGAAGCCTAAGAACCCCACCAAGGGTGGAAAAGGGGCTAAGCAAGCCAAAGCTGAGTAGGCAAGAGCTGAAGAAGAGGCCAAGAGGAGACAGGAAGAGGCCCAAAAACTAGAACAGGAAGCTGCAGAATGGCTGCAGGAAGGAGAAGAAGAAAAAAGAAAAGCTACGCAAGAAGCAGCTGAAAAAGCACAAGAGGTAGCCAAAGAAACAGAGGAGGAAGCTAGAAAGGCAGCTGAAGAAGCAAAGATAAAGCTAGATGAAGAGCTCCAAAAGCAGGAGGCTGAAAGAATGAAGTTAACACAACAGTCAATTTCTAAAATGCTAGTAGGACAGACCCAGGGGGAGGAAAACCTCGAGGTGCAGACCTTTCAAATACCTGCTGCCAGCACCCTTGTGGCTCCTACGCTTCGGCTAGTGCCTTTCATCCAGAAAAAGGGAGAGGAAGCCCCCAACTTTAATACTGTCTATTATGACAGGGCCACCAAAAGAATAATGAGGAGGACAGAAAAGAAAGTTGAAGCAAAAGACCTATCAGGAAGGATGGTAACAGATACATCGGTCATTCTAGGGACAGACAAGGATCCTAGGCTCACGATAAGAGCCGGGGCTGCACTAATTGATGCTTCTGCAGATAACATAAACAAGGTGATGATTGAACTAGAGTCAGCTAAGAAGACCTCTACGCAGCTAAAAGACACACTGAGAAAAAAAAGAGATGAGGGTAATAGACTCAAGAGGAAATATGAACACATGCAAAGGGAACTGGAATCCTCAAAAGGTGAAGTCCATGCCCTTCAAGTGGAGATGCAAGCCAAGGGAACAACACAGGAGTCCCTAGAAAACACACAACAGGAAGCCCAAAGTCTAAAGAAGGAGAAGGAGCAGTTACTGTCAAAGGTGATAGAGCTGGAAGAGCAGCAGAAGATCATCTATGAGTCCAATGATTCATACACCAAAGAACTGAAAGAGCAGCTAGCTTCTCTAACTGCTGATCTGGAGGTGGCTAAGGAACAGCAGGTAAATCTGCAGCCATTTAAAGAATATATCCTGGCTCAAAAAGCTCAATTGCTACAACTGCAGACTGCTCTACAAGAAGAGAGGTGCAAAGTCCTTCAGATTGACAGTAGGCTAGAAGAGATCATGGAAACTTCCTCATACGTCATTGATCGATCTCAGGAGGTTCTTGAGGTTTTGAGTGCCAGAATGGAAAGGCCGAAAGATGATGCTGAGACTCCAGAAGGGCTACCAGCAAAATACCATGAAGCCCTCAAGAGAGATCACAACCTGGTAGAGTTCGCCATCAGTTCTGCAGAAGACTTCAAGAAGGCTGTAAAAAATATGCAGGGAGCATGCTCAGAGTATTTCAGAAGGCTCCTGAATACGTACAATTGATGTCAAACAGAGGCTGAGCATAGGATTGAAGAGTTCCCAGACCATGAGTCCTTTATGGAAATATTATAGAAAAGATATCAAGATGCAGAGGCCAGAACTCAGCAGATTAGAGCCATTGATGACCTAGTAGTGAAGAATGAGGTAGGCCATGCAGCTGTTAGCATGCAGTTTCTAGAAGATCAGCTTCAGTTGAGCCCAGCAAGGATCGAGGCCATCAAGAACTAAGTTGAAAAGTTTGAAATCAATATTCAGTTCCTGGAGCCATGCGCATTCGAAGGCATTGTTGCTGAAGCAACAGCGTGGAAGAAGCTCTTAGACGGTCAGGCGGGACCCTCCTCATAAAGGACTGGTCGACTTTGTAATAATTTAATAATTTTTGTAAAAGCTTTTTGAAAATGAGGCGTTGGGAAAACTAAATGTTGGGAAGCCCAAAGGTCACTTTGGGCAACCCAACCATTTTGCCTTTTGTATAAAAGTAGGAAGCATAGAGAGAAAGGGGGCTTTTTTCCCCAGTAAGACTGGTGATGACGTATTGTAAGAAGAACTATTTCCTTTTGCAATAAAAAATTTACAGTTTGCCTGTTGAAAGAAGATGGGTGGGGTTTCAATGTTTTGCCATGGATAGTCGGAAGATGAACTATTTTGTTTTCTAGCATTGTATCCATGAATCGTGAGATCGTTCTAACTTTATGACCTATGTCTTTGTTTATATGATTTCTAATTTATTTTATGAAATAACCACCATGAGTAATGTAAGCTGATCATAAACAATTAGCTATCTGGTTGTTGAAATATCTTTCATTTGTCCATGCTTGTAAAAGTAAATGTCAGCTATTTGTAATTGCTTTTATCATGTGTGCACACTCACATTACTCATATATGAGTTACAATTTGGCTCCCCGGGGATAGATAGGTAGATAGATAGGTAGTTAGCTCATCTCATTGCTGCATGTGTGACTTACATGCTAGTGAGCCTAAGACGAGAGGTAAGAACCTGCGCATCACTTTGTGAATGCTCCTTGCATCCTTCACCGCCCTGCATAATTAGGTAGACACTTGCATCCCACTCTTAAGTCAAAAAATACAAATTCCGGTGGACCGGACCGCAACCGGTAAACCCTTTTGTTACTTTGACCTACGGTGGCCGGACCGTAAACCGGATGGATTCCCTATACCAAACAGTCAACGGGATAGTTGGGAACATTGATTGGGGAGAATCCTTTACTGTTGTCGCCTGCGAATTTCCAGGCCTCAACAGGCAGTACACCCCTCCAAATCCAATTTGATCACATTCGAAATGGAGAATGGAGAACCACGCATGCCATCCACCATCGCCTTTCAAATATCGATCTCTATCCAGAATTTGGTTGTGCACTAGTACATAGTGGATGAGAAAGCATCCACATGCATTATGTCTACCCTAGTCTGGCAGAAACTAGGATCCCAATTCTGCAACCATCCTCCACACCCTATGGGCTTATGATGGCCATCCCACCAAAGATCAAGGAATCCTCCCCCATGTCCCCATCACATTAGCCAAGAAGATAGTGCTGATTGAAATAGAAGTTGTCAATGCTCAACTGGACTATAACCTTTGCCTCGGGAGAAGTTATATGTACGCCATGAGAGTGGTTGCATCAAATGTCTTCTGCCTCATGATGTTCCCCCACGAAGGGAAGATCATGATGGTTGATCAACTCACTTATCATGATTCAAAAGGGTTAACAACACCCGCCAATGTTATCCACACCATCACCACCATTGAGCCACAAGGGACGACCACACATGCCAATGTCATCCCTACAATCAACACCATGGTTGAAAACACACCAACCTCCCCATTGTTGAATGTGGGCCCTGGGTTGTTTGTCGATACCACCATGACGGTCCTTTCCCATTAGTGTCACCACCACTGACACAAAATGAAACAATAGACACAAAATGAAACTGCAGGCTTGTGCATGGTCTCATCAAGCAACCCTGCACCCAAACAACAACCACATTCGTTGCCCCAACCACAACCACAACATTGTTTGCAGCTGCAACACCAACAACAGCTACAACATCACCCACAACAGCAGCATTACGCACAGTCACAACCACAACCTCATCCCCACATGCAACTAGCAATGAATTATCTGGGCTCATCTCCAGTCCATACACAACAAAATTTCAACCCAAAATCTGATGCCTTCCATGTCTGAAATTTGACACTTCTCTATCTCATTTTCAACACATACACTTTTTTTTGGCATCAGTGGCATAACGTTGGATATTCGATACTCTACTAATGTGGGTCAAATATCCGACAGACCTTTGTGTCACATATTGGACCATTTTTCCTTCCGAAGTGCCAACCAAAATTGCATAAACCATTGGAAATCTGATGTCCTCCAACCCTTGCAGCGTCGGCCATCCGATGGATACAAGTGTCGGAGAAATGGCGGTGTTGTCAGTTTTTAATTCAGAAAGTGTCAAAAATCTGATGCCATCTGATACTAGAAGAGTTCGCCTTCTGACGCAGTCTGACACTTTAACCATCGGCTGTCCGATGGGTGGAAGCATTGGAGTCATAGCATGGCCGTCAGATGGGTTGACCGAAGTGTCAGAAGAACGTTGGAAAAGCGACACCTGTTGATGGATTTAAAAAAAAATCCAAATATTTCACTTATGGCCACATGGTTTTTTCCTAGAATTTGACCACTGAAGGAATCCTGGTAGTAAAGTAGAGAATTCTATGTAAAGTATATATTTCATCCTTGCACATATAGTTATCACAACTACTTTACTTTTCACAAAATAGAAAACCCAATATCCTCAAGAGAAGCACCCTCCTTTCTATTTATGGAATAAGGAAGAGAGTAATTACAACCAAACCCTATACTAGGTCTACAAGTGGACCACTTAACAAGACAAAGTCCAATCTAACCAATCCATGAACACTTTAAGAGAATGTTCCTTAACTAGAGACATTACATGTGCTAAGGGTAGGTGATTACAACACAACTTCTGCCTATACACTTCTCCAAGTAACTTGCGTAGTGTGAACCACATGTACAAAGGTCAGGTAATCCCATGCCTGCATGTTCCAACTTACCCACTTAGAAATGGCCTATGTGACTTGGCTTTCGAGAGAGTTGGAGAAAGGTTGCTTGCAATCAAGTTTTCCTAGTTGAACACAATGCAATGCTTCTCTGGGTGAGACTATTAGTTGGAAAATGGAATGAAGCAGTCCCCATACACTGTATGTGTCCCTGACCTCCATTTTGAGTTGACTAAAGTTCTAAAGGGTGGCTTTTTATAACATGATTAAGATGAAATGGGTCTAAAGAATTGTGTTTATCCTTGATATGCAATGTGCTAATTGTATAAGTATCTGCATAAGTTTCTCCTTGTATAAGAAAGAGCTCTCATGCAAAGAGTGCTTTACATCTCCAATCTTAATAAGTGATGATGGAGGACATTGAACCTATAGAGTCTCTAAATAGAGGGGACCAAAGGAAACAACTGAGATAAAAAATAATAATAGAAATAAACTTGTTGACCAAGAGGCATTCAATACTTTTAGAATAGTCTAGCTTTGCTCAAGGAAGGGATATAGAATAAGATTGAATCCTACAAATACATAACCACTTCATATAGCAAAGAGACAAAGAAACAACAGAGTATGTTACCTTAAATCATTATTAATAATGTATAGTAGATACTTAACTTCACTCTTGCAAATTCCACACAACCAAGGTAAGCACAGATTGTTCTTGCTAAATGAAGTGGATAGATAATAGAGGGGTCAAAATTTATAATTATGGTCAAAAACCTTTCCTTGGTTGCAAAACAATGCATAAATTTTAAGAGGTAGAGAAAAACTTCTAAAGGATTCAAGAACATAGTATACATTGGGGCCCTGAGATGTCCACTCTGTGGATCAATGCATTCATTGTAATACACTAAATAATAAACTCCTTTTTCCAATTAAACATAGAATTGAGTGAAAATCCAACAACAGTCAGCAAGCATAAGATGCCAGTATATTAGATAAAAAAATTAACATACATCACTCATTTTCATTCCATGGTGCTTAGCTTGTTGTTTGACGAAAGGTCAATCAAATAAATCTCCATTATACGTGACATAAATCCCAGGCTTCAATTCTTGCATGTGATTGAACCATCACCTAAGAAGCTCTATCTGGAAAACGTAGCAAACTTCTAGGGGATCAATACTTGTTTTCAGAATTATAGTTGTAGGGTAAACGGTAAATGGCAAATATACCTCATTTGGCACATTTGCTACTTTGAAATTTCCTTCAAATTCTGGTTTTAGAGTGTACTCCAAGTCTTCAATACCCCACCCCTACACACTCAGGAAACAAATGAAAATGAATTGGAAAACTAAAGAAGAGCAACGATGTTCATAACAATCAATGCAACATCAATCTGCAAACAATAAAAATCCCAAAACATAGATTAAATAATTCCCAAAACAAAGGATAGGTTGACCAATGGGCATAAAACAATGCCAAGTGTTTTTACCTCTCGATTTTTAATAAGATAGCCTTGTCCATCCACCATGTTTGAAATTATCATTATCATGTCATATTCGGCATCAAGGAACTTCAAAGGAAGATTGGTTGTCTCTGTATCAAAAGAACACACACGAACTTCAACTCCTTGAAGAAGATCTGCCCTATTTTCCAAGGTAACCTTTCAAGAGTCCACTTTAACAGTGTACCATTGTCCACATCTTGCATCTGTAGGATTGCAAAATCCATAAACAAGTAAATAATGAATGTTAGTTTTTCGGTATATAAAAACTCTTGCGGCAAAGGATGTTGAATGTGGACTTATGATGTAGAGACACGCCATCATTTGTTCAAAATCATCTTGAAAACATTGAATGTGGACTTATGATGTAGAAACAAGCCATTATTTGTTCAAAAGCATCTTGAAAACATAAAATGAGGACATGAGTGTGTTGCAAAAATAAATGCATCCTGCTACAATTGACCAAGTATTCAAACAATCTATCTCCGAAGCTATCATGCCAAACCATTTACATAAACATGTTATATAACATCTATCATTGAATAATTCAATTCAAGTAACTTAGTTCTTTAAAATCCTCAAGAAACATTAAATGACACTCAATTGCTTAATCTAATCAAGGAATTTAAAATATAATGATCTAACATAAATTATGTAAGCAAAAAATTATAATTAGTAAGAATATATCACCTAATAAAACATGGATAACCAAAAATACTATGTATATAAGGCCATTGATCTAATCAAAGCTCCATTTATTGCCTCTAAACTATGGAAATGTTTCTCAACGCTATATGTAACAAGTTCCAATGGAGGAGTCAAATAGCAATACTAAAAATTACACAGTAAAAATATAGAAATAGATGTTTTTTAATGTATTCTTCCTTACCATTCATTGAGATCTGCTCTGTTTCAAGAATAATTTCATATTCTCTACTAAACATGACCAACCACATGAAGGTGGAAGCTCTTATGGCCCCTCCCCCCCCTCACATCACTCTCAACTCCCCAAACCCAATGCCTATACTTGCAAATAACAATGCATCTATAATGCAAATTATTTCACTCAATAGTTGAAAAATGATTTCATTAAATCATTCTGTATAACATTCATTAAACCATTCAATCATTCAACAGCTAAAAAAACCATTCATTAAAACATTAATTTAGTCAGTGGCAGAAAAAAATATCAGTAAACAATTCGGTAAAGCATTCATTCATAAAACAGAGAAAAAAAGCATTAATTTTTTTTATATAAATAAGAATTACTCAAAATTTGTTTAGTCACTTTATTTTTACTTTTCTTCTCTTTAAATATTTAGTTAGAGTCACATCTTCGAGAATCTGATCATCGGTATCCCTACTAGTCTACTCTCAAGGTTGAACTTCAGGAGAGGGGCAATGAATTTCTGCAATAATGTCAACATATTTCATTAATATATTTCGAGTAATTCATTAAAAAAACATTACAAATGTGTGTTTTTACCTACCATGTGCACATCAACATGTTCAACATTATCTCGTATTGGCCCAACGTGTTCCGTGTTATGATCTGCAGCTACATGCTCTGTAGTTGAATTGTGTAGAATTAGAATTAATGTTCATCATCTGCAATGGTCTATTAAAATAGTAGCACATTAATAAATTCATTACCAGGATGAGAAGCATGATATTCGTTTGGTTGGTCATGTACTTCATCCTCGACATGAATGGGATCGTTACTTTCCTACACAAAAAGGAATAAATAATTTACATTAGTTTATTTATAAGGAACAAATTGCATGAGCATTAATAAATTATCATTAAACTATACAATTTTCACATACCTGAGCCCTAGATGGATCAGCACAAGATCGTGCAGTATTCACAGACAAGCTTCTCAGGTGTTCAACAACGGCGTCAAAGCCATGTTCGAAGCCAAGCTTCATGTAATCTGCACTGGGAAATTCTTTGAACCGGTCGGCCTTCATATTTGCATGATGTCATTAATTTTAAAGCCTTTTGTCAGAACAAAACAAAAATAATAATCTGTATGATATTTGGATACAGATTCGGGTTTTACGATACTTGCATATCGGGCTGCCAAGTTAGAATAACTAGTAGGCCCAACCTTGTGTTGGCCAATTTTTTCAATTCTTGCCTTTGTGGCCTTAGATGTGTTCGAGAGCCTAATTAAGTTTTTAAATACATTAGTATATGTACCAAAATTGATATAAAAACTAGTAATAATAAGGCTTACCACTACATTTTGGAATGAATTGGATACTTTCCTATTCCACCTAGTTGTATCTTTCCTGATTTTCTTAGGCCCTTCTCTTTTCCATCTTCCACCAGGGATTTCCACTCCATAGATGGAATCATTGGAGGGCACTCATACCTAGGGTTCTTTTCTAGGTGAACCCTATATTGGTCTCGGACAATCTTTAGATGTTTTCTACCCTTCTGTAGTACCTTCGATGTATCAAAGGTATCTTTTCCAAACAGACTACCCAAGTGATTAGTCAAATCATCCTTTAAAGCTTTTGGCTGCCTATTCCACATTGTGCGGATGGTGGGCTTGAAGATATCTAAGGATAAATCATTCATGTGTTTATAAAATATATCATATCCTACAAAACATTATTTCCATCATTAGTCAACATCAGAAAATATTATTGGTATACAAGACACAATATAAAAATTAAATTAAACAATCTATAATGACCTGGAATCCTCTCTATCTTTATTGGAACTAGTTCTTCATTCACCAAAAATGTACACTTTGTTGAACCAGTGCTAGTCACATGAGAAGATCCAGGAAATGCTTCCACATCTCTATCTAACCCTGCATCCACCCCTTCTTCTGCAGCATCTGTTGTGGGTGGGGCAACATTGGTTGCACCCTCCGCTACCCTCGATGGTGTCACAGAGCATGTTGCTGATTTTTCAGTGGACAATATGGGAGTAGTATGTGGTGTACATGGATTGGTTTGGTCACTGGGACCAACATTTCCTTGACCACCACTGATAATCTCCATAGCATGCTGTAAATTAAACCCATTGTATTATAAGTTCAACAGCATATAAAATCAAATATTATAGTTTTTTTATAAATGAATTTATATTTTTCTTCGATAACTTATGTCCACTTGTTTACGTTGCTGTAACAACAATTGAATCCTTTGTTCGAGCCCTTTTGTTAGTGGAACTGCCAATGTCAGATGAACCAGTTCCTCATTTTGTTTTTCCCTTGTCCTTTGTAGCACCCTCAATGGGTCTGCAGACTCTCTAATTTCACTATCTCTCTTCAATTCAGAGACCTCATTCTATAAAGAGTTTTGATACACCATTTGATAAATGGAATCCCCTGTCTGCAATTGAAATATATAAAAAATTGCTTAGTATGTGCAAATAATTATATTAGGGATTACATCTAGGATTACCTGATGCCTAGCCAAGGGCATGGTCTGATCAACAGATGGGGATTTACCTCGATCAGCCACCTGCAAAAAAAGTAGAGAACATTATCACAATGAACGCAATATGTATAAGCTAACAAATACAGAAAAAATAAAATAAAAATAAACACTATGCTACATGTTTTATATGCGTACATTTTTGAAGTATTTAGAGTGTAGAATTACATTTAGGTTAAATGGTTTCCTTGAGTCTCCAGTTGTCTAATCAACAGCTGGGGATTTTTCTCGGTCAATCTGCAAAAAAGGTAGACAACATTACCATCATGAATGCAACCATAAACATGAAATAATACATAACAAAATAAACATAATGCATCATGATAGACATGTTTACGATTTTAAAGTATTTGAAATTGAGAATTACATTCATGTTTGGTTGTTGCCCTGATGCTGTAGTCGGTTGATCAATAGCCGGTTGGCTTCCCTGATCAACAGTCTGCATAAAAAATCGATAATATTATACAAACAAACCTAATATACTAATGAAAATACATAACAACGTATCTGTATGTCCATCCTAAAATTTAATATTACATTGGCAATATCGATGTATACCTGCTGCCTTGACTCAGGTCGACAAACATCTACGGAGATGGAGGTGCCCCTGAGAGAACCTTGCATCAAAAACATACTAAAATTTATGTAATGAAACATGAAAAGTAGATAATTTCAATTATATGCTAAAAAAAATTCCTATAGACATTAAAATAATTAATAAAAGGGTGGTTAAATTGGTTGTTGTACCACAACCATACTAACATTGTTTGTATCTACACGATTCAAATTATAATCAATAAGCAATTCTTCACCAGTAGCTATTGATTTAATTGAACATACAAAGACACAGTTTCCTTCACACGAATCGAATATGTAGTTGGGTTTCTTTAATGTAGACCCTAGTTGTGTACTGTTTATAAACCCCACAATATTACCGGTTGTTTTTGGCCTTCTGACCATGTACATCGTTGCTCCTTTATTTTGAGATTTGTCTTTCAGTTGTATATAATTTGCTAACAACCCATATCTATGCCATATACTTTGTGTATATTGGACCAAGCGCATCCAATCACTGTAGTTGTAACAGGGTCCAACATACTCCATCAATTATGTACATCTACCATATCGAACCTTTATGTCGTCCATGCAAAACAAGCCCAATCCATGCAATGAGGACTGTGCAATTCTATATATCCTCTCATTCACACAAAAAATAGTGTTTACTTTAGGAATATCACTAGGTTCCCATTGTTTCACTAGGTGTTGGTACCTTAAGGGCACGTCGATGTCTCCCACTGTCTCATCATCATAGGAACATGACCCCCCTCCTTGGAGAAAAAAATTCATGCGTTTGTCGAATTTTCTTTTGATCTTCTGACATCTAGATGATCTAGCCCATGTAAACCTACTGGATGTCTCACTTTCCTCTAGCCTTCCCAAACTCCCTTCGCTGGAGGAAGACAGGTCTGACAAATACATGTTTCGTTCTACCTACACCGTGGCCAAAAAAAAAATTGGCATAAGTATAGCAAAATACCAGCAAAAAAACGTGGAAAGACTTGTAAGCCAATAACTTGTTAAAGAAAAAGCTTGTCAAGAATGAGTTTGGTTAATAGGTGTGGGCATTTGGTATCCCTAAAAATTCTAATGTATGCCCCTCTTTTGATTACATACAAGTCTCCATTCTAACTTATTGCGTGCATTGTCTTTTGATAACATGAATTGGGTAGGCTTCATAAGCTTCAAATGTATGCTTGTGGCCATTTTACTTTATCCTTTCAACGTTGTCAATATTGAGAATATATGTTATGCATATGCATCACATATAACATTGCAATTTATGCCAATATATGTCTATACAAAACCTGGAGGTTCTCCTTTAATGGACTATCTCCTTTAAAGAACATATCTCCTTTAAGTGGTTTTTAGTTTTCCCATGAATGATTTTGTGATGTTGTAGATGATTATCAATTTTACCTAATATGTTTTATTATCTTTTTCATGTTTTCTAGGGTGCACATACTTGTTGTTGATGGCTTCCTTTGCTTGAAAGTTGAACTACCTAAAAGTGCATTGATCTCATCTAGGACCCTTTAAGAGTCATAATAAGTACTATTGTTATATAATTTTGCTAATTCCTATAGAGTTGATGTTTTAACCTCTATGCTACTCTAAAGTGCATAAGCCAGCACTTCAGAGGCATATTTCCCAGTGGTGGTGAAGAGCGGACATTTCCAGATATGGATACTTGGCACGTTAAATACATTTATATCAGTCTGTAATATTTGCTGATTTATTCCTTTTAGCTTTTCTTGATGATGCTTGTTTTCCCATATTAATTTTCAACCCTAAGGAAATGCTAACTTGTTTTCCCATACTAATTTTCAACCCTAAGGAAACCCTAAGGAATAAAATTGATCAGCTTCACAGGAATACTGGACAAACATTCAAAGGTAACACCTCTAATCTAGGAATCTTGACTACATCCACATCACTAACCTTCATCAGACTGAGAATTCAAGTCTAATACTAAAGTAGCTAATCCAAAGAAGCAATAAATAAGAGAGATCAGTAATATGAGGGGATCATCCACCTCAATCATCCAAAGGATGTCAATAGCAACAACACATAAAAGCCTCAAGTGCTAAGGACTAGAAAAGCTAGAAATTTCCTTGAACAGTACATTCACCATCAGTGAATTCAATAAACTGAAAATGGCCTAAGGCCAAGGTTAATGCTTCTTTGGATAAGCTATCAGCCTTAGTATTGTGTTCTCTGAATATGCGAATTGCTTTTAGCTGGATGAAGTAAGGTTCCATATCACGAATACATTGACACCAGCCATCAAGTGCAAGTAAAGTTAGTGATGATATTCTATTGAACCAATTAATGATGGCTGTGGAGTCACCATGAATGTGTAGAGTGGAAAGGACCATGGATTTAGCACAATAAAGGAGAATCCATAAAGCAAGTAGTTCAAATTTGCTGTTTGTACTCAGACCAACACCCAATTTGAAGCAAAAATAGTGGTCATGGGTGATCAAAAGATGAATACCTATACCTCCAATTTGATTGGCTGAAGCCCCATCAAAGAAGATGTAGGTACAATTATCGAAATCGTTTATTTAGTCAAACTTATTACCTTTCTTTTTTGCGTTGACTTAGCCACTTTCAATTCACTAACTCTAAAATAGCTAATATATGTTGGCTAATAATGGTGACGACTCTTGGTATTAGGTTTCATTAGCTTGCAACATGGCAAACTTGTGAAACAAAATACCAAGAATCGTCACCGTTATCAAAATAGTTTATTAGGTAAAATTATCAAAATAGCGGAAGATGTAGGTACAATTATCAAAATAGTTTATTTAATCAAACTTATTACCTTTCTTTTTTGTGTTTCCTTAGCCACTTTAAATTCACTAACCCTAAAATAGATAATAAGTGTTGGTTAATAATGGGGATGAATCATGGTATTATGTTTCATGTGATTGCAACGTCGCAAACTAGTGAGGCATAATACCACAAGTCGTCACCGTTGCTTGGCTGAACACTTGTTATCTTTTGTGAGATATAGTTCATGTGGACATATTTCTTGAACTCTATCCTCATGGATAGTTTTTCTTTTCATTTTTAATGAGTGAAATTCATTTATGAGAGAATATTTACCAAAATTTAAGTTTGTGAAGAGTAAGAAATTCAGAGGAATGGTTGGAAATGTTGTTCACTAAGCCATGCTATTGAGGAATTTTCATGTTGCTATTTTACAAGTTTAAGCCATAATTTGTAATTGATTGAAATTAGTTTGGTGTATTAAGTTTAAAGTATGTTAATCAAATTAATAAACTTGTTTTTAAGTTGAGTCTTATATTAAGCATTACTTTCGAACTAATCATTCATGCGACTATTACTCACTAGCAGTTTAAAACAAATTTGTGTTGTTGTTGCTATTCCCTGAAAATGTTGTTATTACTTGATAAAACTAGTGTTTTTACTTGTTGATATTGTTGTTGTTACTTGTTGAAACTATTGTTGTTACTCACCAAGAGTCTCGAAATTGTTTATTTTATTGTTGTTACATGTCTATAGTTGTTACTGCTATGAGTGATAGTAGTTCCTTGACTAACACATTTCATAATTAGAGTTAAAGTTATTATTCATGTAAAGTTTTTTTTAATAGATATGTATTATGCAATTAGTATTTGTCTAAGTAAATTATGGATCTCATTAGAGGGTCATACTTCTGCTACTGTGTGCATAATGTAATTAATTTAGATTAAAAAAATGGTTTGTGTTAGCTTAGTTTGATGTAGCTCGAGGAGGTGTTACAAGAGCAATGGTTCAAAGTGATGAAGTTTCAGTTGATAAATTATGATGATTTTCTAAATAAGAACACAAGGGATCAAATTTAACTCATGGGATACCCAAAGCTTGGCTTTCAGAGAAATATGAGAAATTTTTATTTGCCATAAGGAATTCTTTTACATGTGAAGGAATATTTGACTGTGTATCAATTTCACTTCAAATTGTTGTTGCATGTCATTGGAAAAACATTTCTAGACATCCCTTTTGATTTGTATAGAAGTCTAGGAAGGATGGCACATAGATGCAGTCGAAACCAAAGAAGGTAGAACACTAGTTTATTTCATTTTGGATTAATCAAATTGCTCGTGCTTGAAAAGATTAGGAAAATGAGTAGGGATTATAACATGTTTCTTTTCCTTGTTGGTTATGATCCTGAGATGCTAGGTATTCCTTCAGCAAGGAGATGTACTCCAAGCTCAAAAGAAAAAACAACTAATTAAGTAAAGAACATGATGGAGAAAAAGACACAAGTGAGGAGTAGAGATAGGGTAATATTCATATGGAGAAAAAACCTAGGGTTGTTATAGATATAGAGGAGAGACCTGAATTTTAAAAGAGTAAAAATAAAATGAAAGGAATAAAGTTGGAATTTTTTGAAGAAAGGGTGGAGGTTATGAGACCTAGGACTAGATTAGCAACAAAATGACAAAAATATGTGGAAGAAGATACATCAGAGATTCCACAAGAGCAATCTATCCAAACAAGGAAGAAAAAAATCTACAAAGTACAACCATATTAACAGACATAGAGTGATGATCCAGAGGTGAAGAAGGTAAATATACCGTTAAAAGAAGCCCATTTGATGATTATTTAGTTGTAAGATGAAGACATAAAACATAGGTTTGAAGTAGATGGAAGTCTAGACATATATGAAAAATCTTTGATGGATGTTAGAGGGATGCTAAGGAGAAGATTCCCATTACATAAACAAGTTCAAAATTTATATAAGCATACCAGATCCATTAAAGCAGAAAACAAAAATATGAAGAAAGAGTTGTAAATGTTGAAAGATGAGGTCAGTGCAGGTAATCTAAAACTTCTTGCTGAGGAAAGAGATAAATTTGATGAAATTACACCATAACACGCTTAAATTTTAGTATTAGATCCTTGGAAGAGGTTTGAAAGCGTCCAAACAAGTTTTTGCACAAAAAATGCAGTTTTCATAACTGTTGCAGTGACAACAGTGTGAAAACAACGAAAATTCTACAAAAGTTCTGAAGGTGAAACTTTTGTAGCACCTATAGTGTAAAACAGGGGAAAATGCTACAAAAATTACGGAAATGTAGTTTTGCAACACTAGAGGCCAGACTTGAATAGGGGACATTGCAGAAGTTTCCAAGTTTTCTCTAGCCCGGCTAATAGGTCAAATATTGACTTTTATATGGATAGATATTTACCAAATCAGTATGAGAATCATGTTTGTAAATATTTTTCTTTCAAAGTAACTAAGGGGTTTAGTTTAGGGTTGAGTTCTAAAAGTTAGGGGAATAGTTAATGTATGTTATTTTGTAACTATTTCTAACATACACAACCTTGAAACGAAACATCTCGATGGAATAATGATAAGTATTATAAAAAAATACAATTAAATGTAAATAATCTTCCCAACTATTAAAGACACTATCCACATCTTTCTTTGGATAGATTTAATACAAACAATTCATTACTATGAATACAGTAATAAAAATCTCCTAACCAAATACTATACTTTTACTTTTATAATAAATTGCTATTGGATTCATGATTGTTTTTCATAACTTAAATTTAAAACCCATTACTCATTATAAGCCAGTCCAATGGCTCTATATCCTTAAGGAGTCTAATATGATCTCAAAAAATTAATTCATAGTTGGAAAAAAATTAGTTCACACTTGAAAACTAAGGACTAATTCCTAAATCATATCTTTTGTGATATATAGTTCATGTGGACAGAGTTCTTGAACTCTATCCTCATGGACAGTTTTTGTTTGATGATGATATTAATAGGACTTTGGGCACGCATCCTAGTTTGTCACCCCAATTTTCCTAACCCAAATCCTTGAGGGTTTTGGCATTGAATTGTTGACCTTAGAACCTTCCTGTAATGGTTGTCTTTGCTGTATTCTCCAACTTATTAAGGTGTATAACTACCCCAACCAAGAAATTGTTTGCTTTGCCTTGGGTTTTTAAAAGTCGCTACTTATTTCAACTTCTTTGTTCCCAAACATTTGTCCCCAAATTAGTGTGTTTTTCAAGGTCCTCGATTTGAGAGGATCTGTTCGCTATGGTATATTTTTTATTGATCCAAGGTCGTTCCCTAGATATGGTACCGCTCTCTGCCTTAAGACCTGCTCTTTATTGGCACTACCAGAACAGGTAACTTGTGGTGGGGCGGGTGATTGGCACCCCCTTATTACTTTATTTATTACTTTCCTTTCCTACCTTATGACTTGCCTGATCTGGAAACATGAAAGTCAACCCCTACCCCCTATTTCTCTTTCCTTCTAAAAGATTAAGGGCTTCTATTCCCTGTAGTATCTAACCTTACCGATTGAATATGAGGATAAATTGGTCTGGTGAATTAATACCTCCTTGTGAAGTAATACCTCCTCATTGTGGAAGTCTTTATTCCCTTATTATTCCCATAAGATAGTCTGACCTTCCTTACCTTAAGAGGGGTTTTACTAGTTGTAGTCAGGGGCCCCAATTTCCTAGCTCTATTTTAACCGTTCGATAGGTCCAGATAATCAGTCTCTTCGAAGTACTTCTTTGATCAACCTGTTTGTGCAAAATTAGAGAAATTGCATAGTTACATCTATAGATGCACTACAAAATGAATGATCATAATAATAGTGACTCACAGATATGAGAGTGGGTGAGGCACGAAGCCCTATTCTAAGTTCATGACCTGAACAACGAGTTTCTCATTTGTAAGGTAAGAAGGTTTGTAAATTGAATCTCTGAATAACCCACTAAATGAGGAAGGGTATGTATGCATTCAATCTTGTCCCACAAAGGATAAATTCACAGCGCACACAAAAAACCTTTGTCACCCAAAAACCCTTGTCAGAGGATGCCCAAAAACCATTGTCACAGTATGCCCAAAAAAAGAAGGTCATGATGCTTACCCATTGAGCCATGAGCTCCAAATCCAAAACTGGAACTCCAAAACATGAACTGTGTGCTCCAAATTTGTACTGTCAGCTCCAATTCTCAAGCGTGAGCTCCAATGATCAACGGTGAGCTCCAATTCTCAACGCTGTGCTTTAGCGGACCTACTCCCAAATTCACAAAAACCTCCAAATTGAACTGAACTGTCCAAAATGAGTCGCAGCAATGTCCAAATACACTTGTCATTTGTTATTATATATTATTATATATTATATGTTTTTTATATTTATTATATATTATTTTATATTATATGTATTTTATTTATATTATATGTTGTTTTATATTATATAAATTGCCATAATAGTATTAGGATATTTTTATTATATCCTAACTTGAATAAAGAACCTTCACATTTGTTATAGTTGATTTCACCACTCCAGGTGAGTCATACTTTGTATGGCCTTCCCCTGTCCTGCTGCAGACTCCTTAGACCCCATGGACCATTTTTTGTCCTTTGATGTTTCCTTGACCATCCCTAAAAACATGTGAAAAATGATACACACGACTTTTAAACCTATAAGTGTGTATATACGTGGGTTTGACCACTAAAACCGTGTACATCAGGATGTGTACAAAATCCAAATCCTTTTGAAGTTTTCCTTGACATGGATCCGACTCACTTGACTCCTGGCCTTCCCTATGCCCTGAGATCACTTGGATTCAACATTTCATTACCCTTTTGAAAAGATATATAAGGAACCCCTTGGTACATTGAAGGCATAAGAGAGAATGGAGAGCAAAGAAACTATAGTTCATTATTGCCAGAACTTATGCTTGAGTCTGCATCCCTTTGTCCCTTGGAGCACTTTTGTGTTCTTCCCAAGCTTTCCTTTTGCTTGTGAGCTTGCTATCAAGAGATGGAGGATTGAAGTGGTGGAGGCCCAAGTTGGGGATTCAATTTCTCCGGTTCGTAGACGTGCCAACAGAGGTTGTATCTTGTAATCTCTGATTTATATTAATAGAAATATCTTTTCCTGTCCAGTAATGTGTGTTTGAATTAATATTTTATGCATTGGATTATGTCAAATGCTTATACATTATTGATTCTATATGCTGGAATAGATCTAACACCATGATATATAGAATGCTTGTATTGTTTACTTGTTGTTGAGGAAGTAATATATCAATTCAAGATAAAGTTGGAAAGCTCAACGGGTATCTACTTCAACCATCGGGAATAAGGTACAAGGTCTGATCCTTTAGTGTTAGACATTTAATTTCTATTGAATATTGGAAAGGATTGATTTCTGGAGTCAAGATGTCTGTTGTGGTACCCCAATCCATAGGAATTTATCTCCCTAACAGAATTGGCGACTCCACTAGGGAGTTCCTAGTAGTTGTCCTTTGGCAGTTGTTTTATCAACATTCAATGAATTTGAATTGCTCTTTCTCTCTTGTTTCTGTGTCGGGTCTCAGAGCATGTATGCCTGGTAGTGTCTGATCGGTGTGAAGTTTGTCTCAGCTTGTCTATTTGCCTTGATTTTATGCACCTTTCTTCCTATACGCGAGTTTTTAACTCACAGTCGTGTATACACACAGGTTTCTATTCTATTTCCACATATACATACGGGTTTACTGTGAACAATTGCGTATGCCCTTGATTTTTCCTTTTTGTGGGAGTTAATTGGTTGCTGGGTGAATTTTGATATTTGCTGAGTCTCCTTTGGCAATGCATGAGTCTGTTTATACCTCTGTTTCTAACCATAAACATTTTTTTTAGGCTAATTTTTTTTTTAAAGAAGGTTCTTGTCATGGCATTTTCGATTTTTTGTTTGAGATTAGTGCATTAGAGATCTTTTACCTTAGTGCTTTGCTTGAGTGCTGTTTGTGTGTGCTTGCAGAGTCTAGGGGTCGTAGAATCATTCTTTTGCTTTTTGCATCTCATTTTATTTCAAAAAATCCAAAAACATTTGGTTATCATCATGCATTACATTTTGCATTTTTGCATTGTACTTGCAGTAGATTGACTTTGGAGTATTAGTTAGGACTTCATATAGGAAATATTGAATTCATCATTCG
>LPNX010188771.1:139744-171128 GCA_001517045.1 Pseudotsuga menziesii | reverse complement strand
TGCCAGAGGATGTTGAGACTCTTTTTGACCCCGCCAGTACTAGCTATGGTAGTTATGGCATGTCTGGTTTTCCTATGCATGGTTTGGCGTTTCATGTCGAATCCAACTTCGAGCCTAACACTATGCCTGGGGGAACTCTCATTCCTTACCATGCGGAGAGATTTGGGAGCACTAGTCACATTGCACCTTCCATCCTGGTGGTGGAAGTTACAGCATCTATCCCTCCTAGGTCTAGGGTTCGCGATCCGATTAGGATACCAGATCCAAGATGAGTGATGATAGGGAATAGTATGTACATTATTACTCATATTCCTTCATCCTCGGTCCCTAGTTCTTCAAATGTTCATCCTCCACCTTATTCGTGTGGTCCTTCGAGCCGACACATGGCTATGAGTCAGGTCCATACTGCGGTTACCAGATCGATTGTGTCTCAGGTTTACATATCGCTCGTTGCTTCAGGAGTTTATGTTCATACTTATAGAGGTCATGTTACTACTTCTAGGGCATATATCCCTACTTCTGGTATGTATATTCCTACTTCCGAAGCATATCTTCCTACCTACGGAGTGTCTCATGGGGCATCGCATGCGATGAATTATGGACCCTATAATGGGACGTAGTATGGACAAGGTTCTTCATCTTATGGGGGTGGGTATCACCAACCTGCTTACTCTCCTAATTACAGCTTTGTAGCTCCTACTAGTCAAGGTCCACCACACTATGGTGCTTCCACGCCACCCTATACGGGTCATACGGGAGGAGGGTACTCTGGCCAAGGCCATGGTGGTAATCAGACCTATATGAATCAGGGAGTGACCCATCGATCTCATCATCCTAGGCTCCCTTTCCTCACAATGCTCAATCTTCCTGACTTGTTGAGATTGATGAATGATCCTGTAGCTCATGACCCGTCTTGGTTGGCTGTCCCTACCAAGCTTCCTTCGGACATACCTATGTTTGAGGGCAAACAAAGGGAGGATCCGAGCAAACATGTTACTATGTTTCACCTATGGTGATCTTCAAATTCCTTACATCAGGACTCAATCCATTTGAGACTATTTCAATGCACCCTTACAAGTCCTGCCGCAAAATGGTATATAGATTTACCTAGGGGAGCTTTCGCTTTGCTCGATGACCTTGCGATGAATTTTCTTAATCACTTCCAGCTACCAATGTGTTATGACTTTGGTACTAAAATCTTGTCGACATTTTGGCAATATAAATCCACACATATCTCTGATCATATTCAAGAGTGGCGTAGACGGAAGAGGTTAATTAAAGACTTTATACCATCAGAGTTCCTCCTCGAGTGGTTCCTCAAGTCGTTATTGCCGTATATAGCGAAGGATGTTTCCACATCCAGAGTGCAGAATGAGGAACAAGTGATTTTTAGGGCACAGGAACTGGACTTGATCTATGCTTAGTATGGTTTGTTATATGAGATTATTCCCAATGCTCCGCGTTCCAGTTTCTACCCCAAAGTCAAACATGGACCACATGCTGATGGCATTGTGGGTTGTGCAAATGTGAAACCTATGGATTTGGTTGCAAAACAAGTTATTCAATTGTCAACCAACCAATTTATTTTGGGACAAGCTATGGCTTTGTCTCAACCCGCCCAAATGACGAGTGTACTTTCTATGCAATCTTTGGACCAGAAGGGTAACCAGCAGCCCAGACGGAATAGAAAAAAGGGTAAAAATAATCGTAAGGGTCGGAATAAGAATGAGAATGCTAATAGTAATGACAAGAATGACCTAAATTCTGGGGGGAAAAGTAAGCTAAACGTAAGGTTAAGTTCCCTTGCAAGTTATGTAAGGATGATCACCTCACTTACTTGTGCCCTCATATTGAGGAAGCTTCAAGATTCTTGGCACAGGGCCCAGCTGTGCTAACTAACCATTTACCGCATCATCAAAATATGAACTCAAAGTCTCATGACCAGTCTAGTGATGATCATGATCCATCGAAAAGTAGTGGTCATGGGTGCATTAACATGGTCCATGCTGCGAAAGTTGTGACCCATGTGAAAGATTATGGTTCGTCACAACCCATCCCAGGAAAAGAACCTAATCCACTAGGGTCCCCTTTGTGTATTGAGAAACCTATGGATAAACCTGAGACTGTACCTCACATTCCTAAGGGATTCCTTAAGCATTCAGGGCATAATCCAAATGCTCAAGCCGCCCAGAACTAATCAGTTGTCGAGGATTTGGGCCACACTCCTTGTGTGATGTTTGCATTGGAAGTGCTTCAGATTTGTCCGTCGGAAAGGAAGGTGTTGCTTTCTACCCTTGGTGTGAATGCTGATGATTCTTCATCTATGATCAAATTTAAAACTACAGGACTTCAGCCTCACTTGCCCTACTATGTGTCTCTTTTGATTCATGTAGAATGTCTTAATATGATCGTCAAGTGCAATATGATTGACGAGGGCGCTGTTTCTTCTGTGATGTATTTATCCTGTTGGAAGGGTCTGGGTCTTCCTGAGCTGTTTAAATCAGCGACCATGTTAACTACATTCAATGGGAGATCTTTTAGGTCACATGGTATCCTTCCTTCCCTTAAAGTATGTTTGGGAGGGAATACCATTGCGATAGAGGTTGAGGTGGTTGATGCACCCCTTGACTACAATCTCTTACTGGGTAGAAACTGGATGTACAATATGAAAGCTGTTGCTTCTTCCTTGTTTTGTGTTGTTTACTTTCCACATAACAAGAAGATTGTAATGATTGATCAAACTAAATTCAATAATTCGTCCGTTACCGTATCTTCAGGAGCTTTGATCCTGATCATTGAGCACTCTCAGCTGGAAACTGGGAGTGTGGGTGTAGGCATGTATCCATCAGGTAGATAAGAAGCAGGGAGAAATCCGCATATGTATTGATTTTCATGATTTGAATCATCCTTGTCCTAAGGAAAATTTCTCCACACCATTTATTGATCATATTTTGAATGAGTGTGCAGGTAGCGAGGTGTTCTCCTTCAGGGACGGCTTTTCTGGATATAATCAGATAGAGATTAAACCTGAGGACCAACATAAGACTTCATTTATTTGTCCTTGGGGACCATTTGCATATCAAAAAATTCCTTTCATCCTTAAAAATGCTGGAGCTACATTTCAGCGGGAAATGACCTTGATCTTGCATGATCTCAAGTCAAGTATCGTAGTATTTTTGGATGACCTTGCTGGTCATTCTCGCATGAGAATGCGTCATCCCTATCACTTGAGATTGGTATTTGAAACATCATGGCACTATTCAGTTAGATTAAATCCTCATAAGTGCATATTTTGTTTGAAGTTAGGGCGTTTGTTAGGATTCATCGTTTCTAAAGAGGGTATAAGAGTCGACCCTTTGAAGGTTGAGGCAATACTTCAGTTGTCTCCCTCGAAGAATATTCATCATCTTCAGTGTTTGCAAGGCATGGAAAACTTCTTACAAAGATTTGTTGTCAACTTTTCCAATTTTACTAGAGGCTTCACGTGTCTCTTGAAGAAGGACACCCCCTTTTATTTGGATGAGCTATCCCAGGAGTCCTTCGATGCACTCAAGTGAGCCCTAGCATCGACCCCGGTGATTAGTCCCCCGGACTATAACCGTGATTTTCTATTATATGTGGTCGTGTGATTAGAGACGATTGGTATGGTTTTGGTTCAAGAGGATGAAGAGCTCCAAGAGCATGTCATATATTATTTAACCCAGAACCTTATTGACGCAGAGATTTGTTATTCTCATGTCGAGAAGCTTGCTTTAGCTACCGTACATGTGGTTCACTGGTTGAGACATTATATTCTCCTTCACCAAACCTTGGTTGTAGCCCATGTCATTCTGTTTCAATTCATCCTCACTCGAAAGATGATTGGGGGAAAATATAATAAATGGATTGTCATTCTACAAGAATTCGATCTCAGGTTTGTTTCGGCAAAATCGAAGAAGTCTTTAATTTTTGCAGAGCTTATACCGGATTTCCCGAGAGAGGTCGAGGAGTTAGTTTGTGAAGATACGTTTTTCTATGAACACATATTCTTAATCTCAATGTTAGACCCATGGTATGGGGATATCATAATATATTTACAAACATTGAAGAGCCCTACTCACCTCTCACAAGATGAACGACGACGATTATGTCACCTCTCTAAGAACTACTTTATAGTGGAAAACACTTTGTTCCGCCTTGGGGTAGATTCCATTTTATGACATTGTTTAACTCATGAAGAGGTTGAGGTAGTGTTGAATGATTGCCACGGAGGGGCGTGTGGTGGTCATTTATCTGGGCTTTCTATATCTCAAAAGATTTTAAGAGCAGGTTATTTCTGGCCGTCGATCTTTAAGGATTGTGTTGATGTAGTCAAGAGGTGCCACCCTTGCCAGGTGTTCGCACATAATATGCACTTGAAACCTTCCCCGTTACATCCCATTATCGTTGCCAGTCCCTTCACTAAGTGGGGGCTCAATTTTATGGATTGAAACCCAACTTCGACTAAGGGGCACAATCATATTATAGTGGTTGTTTATTACTTCAGAAAATGGGCTGAGGCTATGCCTACAGTAAAATCCGATGATGAAATAGCCACTCACTTTGTATTCAACCAAATTATTACTCGGTTTGGGATTCCGAAAGAGCTTGTCACTAACCATGGCGCGCACTTTCAGAACCATATGATGGAAGAGTTAGCATCGAAGTTAGGGTATAAGCAAGAGCATTCCTCTTCTTACTACCCTCAAGCGAATGGATAGGTAGAGGTAGTGAATAAATCACTCAAATCCATTCTCCAATGAACCATTACACAAAGCAAGAACAATTGGCACATCATGTTATATCCTTCTTTGTGGGCATATCGAACCACTATTAAGACTTCCACTAGTTTTTCTCCATATCAACTTGTACATGGAGTGGAGTCGATATTTCTAGTTGAATACGAGATTCCTTCTTTGAAGCTAGCTGTAGAACTCTTACCAGACACTTCCCCATTGGAGGAGTGTTTGGTTCACCTTGAGCAACTTGATGAGCAGCGTCGAGATGCCTTGGTGGCTCTAGAATTCAATAAAAGTCACGTAAAGGTCCAATACGATAATTCTGTCCTTCCAAGGAGGTTTAGTGAAGGATACTTGGTCCTTTTGTCGGACCAACCGAAAGAACCCTTGGGGGCAGGTAAATTTAATCCTATGTGGCATGGTCCTCATGTGGTCAAGTGTGTGTTAGAGAAGGGTGCGTATGAGTTAGTGGATTACGAAGGAACGGCCTTGGCGAAGCCTAGAAATGGGCTCTATCTCAAGAAATACTATGCATGATCCTTAGCCAAGGCTGCTTATTGTATATTATTGTACATCTTTGCATAGTTAGCTTTTTTTCTTATCATGATCAGGTTTGTGATTAGTTTCTGTTTCTTTTGGTAGATGTCAATGAAATCTTCCACCTACATAGTATTCGTGGATGGTACAAGCCATCACACTCAACACTCAGCCTCTACTGCTTGGGTGATTTACACTCCTATGGGTCAGGTAATATCTTCAGGAGGTGTATGTCTATGGCCATCTTCCAACAATGTTGCTGAATACAGTGCCATTATCAAGCTTCTATAGGATGCCATTTCACATGGCGTTCTCTCTCTTGAGGTACATCTTGATTTGGAGTTAGTAGTGTCACAGATCAATGGTTTGTAGCATGTTAGAGATCCAATGTTATTGAGAAGATTCTTACGTGTGAGATTGTTAGAACGCCAATTTGACAATATAACATATATACATATTCCAATAAATAATAATCAAGTTGCCGAATCATATGCTAACTACGTGTTAGATTGGAATTTGTTTCATTCACAACAAATTAATCATGAGAACAATTTTTACAGATGTAAATAAATAAATCGATCACCATAAAACTTTTTATATACATCCAAAATGTGATAATACATAGTGTCATGATACAAAATTGGGGCTTTCGAGCCACCATCATATAATACACAGTAGTACAAAATGTATACACTCCCAGGTGTCTAATCCTATGGAGGAGGAGGAGGGTTGTGATCATGGAAGGTCACTATAGCTCTAGCTAGCTGTCAAAATAATCACACCCATGCGCATGGTACACCCACCACCTGCCGCTCCATAGCCTCAGGAAAGTCCCTGACTTGTGCCATGGGAAACCTATGTGTCAGTCTCACAAAATTGGTATGAATGCTCTAGAGCGTCTGCTTTTCATACACACCCATGATGTCATCTCCTCTTCCCCTTTGTCTATGACAAGGGAAGCGCTCTAGCTATCGTGGTCCCACATCTGCACACAAATGGTAGATGTCACTATGTATTATCATGCAAAAATATGTCTTTTTGATTCCATATAATCAAGAAAACATAGAAAAAAATTAAATAACTGAAAATTCAAAAAGAGAGGGTCGAGATTCATCACCTATATCGCCATATGCCGATCCTGGTGGTAGCAGCATGTCTGATTCCCCTCAAAAATCTATCTCTGCATAGGGGTAGTCATCGATGGAAACTATCTGTCATCGCCACCATGGAAAGAAGTCAGTTGGATATGGTTTGGCCACCCTACCACCCCCCAGTATGCGCATAGCATCTTTCCAATGCTGTTGGGCTAGATATCGAACCCTGTGAAGACGAACATCCACTCTAGGGCTCAATCCTAGAACACACTCGAAGAAAAACCTGCTCAAAATACTGGTGAATCCGAAGTTCTGCACTCTACTTTCATTACACTCACTGAGCTAATGTTTCATGTTGCTCAGTAGTGTAGTGCTCTAGTCATAGATCGTGAGTCTGATGCACTCCACTGCATAGAACATCAGAGGCCGCGAGGCCTGGTGGAGTGATGCCAAGCTTGCTATCTTGCCCAATGTCAATAGTATGGCCTTTAGGCCTAGCACCTGTATAGCATTGGTAGGGACCTGACTCCCCACCTTCTCTATGTCTGGATAGTAGTACACTGCAATGTACTTGTCGATAGTTATGCCACCTCCTGGCCCACCACGAGAATGAAGTTTCACCACTTCCCCTCATCTAGAAAGAACAGTAATGAAGTATATGTCCTCCACCTCTATGGTGAGGGACATCCCATCTATATGGAAGGAATCTGAGTCTGGATCCCAGTAATCCACTAGCATCTGTAATAGTCTTGGTTTGGCCCTCAAACCACCAAGACACCAAAACTTGTATATTCTGCATGCACGTAGAGCTTGTTGAGCCATTAGATCAGCCCTTACTGCTTCCTCTAGCTCACCATGTTCACGCTCTCTCCACTATAGGACCATCCTACACAAGAAATTGCAAATTTTCCCATTAGTTTATTGAAAAAACCTTATGCATAGCCTCATACACAACTATTTTCAAAATATCCGTGTATGTACATGGGTTTGAGGGCATTTTCCACATATATCCATCCCTATACGCAGAAAAAAACCTCGACTTCCACGTGGGCCGCAACGCCCATTTTAGGTTGGCCCAGAAAGCTTAATTGACCATGGAATTTCATAAAAATTGCATCAAAATGAAAGAGAAGAGCATGAGTAAATACCTGGAAGAAACGGTAGTGGATTTTGCCGGCTGGATCTCCTGGAATTTGTTGTTGAAAATCAGAGCTCAAATGGGTAAAAGTTTCAAATGTTTTATAATATTTTGAATTGTTTACTATTTATATAAATTTTTCAAATATTTGAAAATTTGTACCCCTTTTCCTATAGTTTCAACATTTTCTAACCATTTTGGACCATCTTTGACATAATTCATGATGTAGAGGACCTTTTTCAGTGCCATTTCAACCGTTGGATTGACCCGTTCATGTCGATCTCAGGTATCATATCTAAGCTAGCATATAGGTTAGGTTTCATTACCATCTTCATTTTGCATAACCTTATGACCATCTCATCATGACCTTAGGTATGAACCCACTCTGTTATGTCACAGAACCTTCTTGCTATTTTAGAAGTGGCATGATATGAGTGGTAGAGCTCCACCTTACATGGGTACCCTAGTTAGTGCCTTATTTGCATTTGGTGCCCATGCTAACATTTTCTCTTTTAGGGTGTGGGAGTCCATTGTATAGTACTGCAATGACATTTTGCAAGAGCCTCATACTCTTCTTGATCTTTTGCTGGCCTATTCCCCTCAGGACTCCCTCATGTCAAGTTGTGAATGCATTATCACGAGCTTTTCCTGCCTTATTGAGCTTTATGCTGGCTTCCCTGACATTGTGTTTCAGCCATATAGCCTGAGCTTGTCTCATGTCTAGCCATGCAGAGCCATTTTTTATATCCTTTGCAGCTTGTTTCCCTTTTTACTGGGAGGGGATTTCCCCCTGAGTGTCGATATCCTACACATGTATCCTTTCATTGAACATTGGTATGTTCCACTGCTTGGAACTACTTTGTTTTCCCTTATGACACTCATCTCCTCCTAGTATGTAACTATAAAGCTATTTTATTCTTTTTTCAAGATTTTTAAATAACTGAAAAAGTCCAAAAAAAAATTAAAAAACCAAAAAGATAGACAAGGAAAGATGTTATCTGTGGCAGTTGTCGAGTCGTGTCGCCTTCGAATAGAGCACTATATATCACATCCATTGGTTGGGTTATAGTTTGACTTTAGGAGCTGTACTCATTTATCTGATTTTATCTCCACCGACTGTTGTTACGGAGAGAAATTCCTATGGCTTTGGGTACCACAACAGACAGCTTTGACTCCAGAAATCAATCTTTCCCAATATGCAATAGAAATAAAATGTCTAACACTAAAGGATCAGACCTCGTACCTTATTCCAGATGGTTGGAGTAGATCCCCGTTGAGATTTCCAATCTTCAGCTTGAATTGATATAATACTTCCTCAACAACAAGTAAACAATACAAGCATACTATATATCATGGTGTTAGATCTATTCTAGCATATACAATCAATAATGTAAAATCATTTGACATATTCCAATGGATACAATATTCAATCAAATACACATCATTGGACAGGAAAAGATAGTTCTTATTAATATAAATCAGAGATTACAAGATAGATACAACCTCTGACGGCATGTCTGCGAACCGAAGAAACTGAATCCCCCACTTGGGCCTCCACCACCTCAATCCTCCATGTCATGATAGCAAGCTCACTAGCAAAAGGGAAACTTGGGAAGAACACAACAGTTCTCCAAAGGGACAAAGGGATGCAGACTCAAGTATAAATTCCGGCAACAATGGACTATAGTTTCGTTGCTTCAATCTCTCTATATGCCTTCAATGTACCAAGGGGTTCCTTATATAGCTTCACAAGGGATAATGAAGGGTCAAATCCGAGTGATCTCAAGGCATATGGAAGGCCAGGAGTCGAATGAGTCGGATCCATGTCAAGGAAAACTCCAAAATGATTTGGACTATGCACACATCTCAATGTACGCGGTTATAGGGGTCAAACCCACATATGTACTCGGTTATCGGGTAAACNNNACAACTCTGCATATAACTGCAAGTACATATAGCAGTCCCGGATACATAAGAGTACAATGGCCATGAATATGCATAATACATGATATCACATATGTGGTCATCACCACGTACAATATACATAGATCAGAATCTCCATGATGAAGATATACAAAAGACCATGATCTCCAAAATGGCTGAAGATATACAATAGATCAAGATCTCCATAGTGGCTAGAAATATCTAGCATACACTGGAATGAAGTCACGAGAGCTGAAATCTCATGAACGCTGGCATGATCAAGGAGGTAGCATATAAGAGATGCCACCAGTCTGGAAAATATTCTACACAAACCGCTACGAGTACATGTCCTACTACGTGAATAGAGGTGTCGAGGTCGAACATAGTAGTCCATCGTCTGATTACTGGTCATTGATGTATACCATTAATAGATGCGAGATTACCCACCGATAATGATAATGGGAATCAAGGTATTAGAGTGCAAACTAACAAGTGTGAATGGATGTGTTGAGGTTGAACACTTGAAAGAATCCATCGATCTAGGGACATTGATGTATTGCCAAGAAGCTGTCAATGGCAATAGAACCTACCACTGATGACTGCAGGTCTCAAGGAACTCAAAAGGACTCTAGATTCCAATCCCAGAATAAATGATCTGAAGTCGATGGGATGAAATCCACTGGAAGGAGGGCATTAAGGAATCCCCCATCATCCAACACGAGGTACTCAGCAAAGCTGTCTAATGTGGAAGGACTCGATCATAAGGTGCATGAACCAGTAACTATACCGGGAATGGCCAACATGCAAAGTCAAGATAACTGAGGAATGGCCGACACAGGTTTCAACTTCCTTCGAACAAGAGCATAACAGCGTATGGTGACTAAATGAAGGCAACATAGAATCGATATACAAACAGGGACATCTCTGTGACACTGGAGGCATCAACAGAGGCTCCATAGGGACTGGAAGCTTAACCAGTCGGCGGAGATAAACTTAGATAAACGAGTACAGCTCCTAAGTCAAACTATAACCCAACTAATGGATGTGATATATAGTGCTCTGTTCGAAGGCGACACAAGTCAACAGCTGCCAAAGATAACATCTTTCCTTATCCGGATTTTTGGTTTTTTTTTATTTTTTTGGACTTTTTCAGTTATTTGAAAAGCTTGAAAAAAGAATAAACTAGCTTTATAGTTACAAACTAGGAGGAGACGAGTGTCATCAGGGAAAACAAACTAGTTCCAAGCAGTGGAACATACGTATGCTCAATGCAAGGATACATGTGTAGGATATCGACACTCGGGGGAAAATCCCCTCCTGGTAAAAGGGAAATCAAGCTGCGAAGGATATAAAAATGGCTTAGCATGGCTAGACATGAGACAAGCTCAGGCTATATGGATGAAACGCAATGTTAGGGGAGCCGACGTAAAGCTCAATAAGGCAGGAAAAGCTCATGATAATGCATTCACAACTTGACATAAGGGAGTCCTAAGGGAAATAGGCTAGCATAAGATCAAGAGGAGTATGAGGCTCTTGTGAAATGTCATGGCAGTACTATACAACGGACTCCCAGACCTAAGGGAGAACTCACAGCATGGGTACCAAATTCAAAGGGGAGTTAACTAGGACACCCATGTATAGGACAGCTCTACCATTCACATAGTACCACTTCTAACAGCAGCATGAAGGTTTCGTCATACCATGGAATGGGTTTGTACCTAAGGTTAAGATGGAACAGTCATAAGGCAATGCATAAGTGCAAGCGGATGTGATCTTTTAACCTGTATGCCAGTTCAAACATAATACCTGTGATAGGAACAAACGGGTTGAAACCTTGGAGAGAATGTACAAAAAATGGACCCTACATGACAACCATATTAGTAAACAACAACCCAAAATAGTCAATAAAGAATCCAAACTATAGGATGTAGGGAGGAATGATCATGACAATAGCACCCAAAGGAAACAATACAGTGAATGATGGGACATAAAAAGGAAAGTAAGGTGTAGACCCAACATTCACGCATCCACTACCACCCCCATGAGGGTGACCACCAGTGTAAAGACCGAACGAAGGGAATAAAAATCCTCCATAAATGGAGTAGAGAATGGAATATGACCATTCCCAAATCTATGAGCACGATAAGCGGCTGCGATGCCCCCAAGTCTGACACCAGGGTTAGTACTAGGACCAAGGATGGGTGATAAGATACCAGGCATGCCAAAAATAAAAGGACCCAAACTCAAGAGTGCATAAATATACTCAAGTAACCATGATCCCAAAGGCCAACTAGCGCACAAAGAGCACACTCCTAAGAAAATCTACAGCTAAAATACAAGCAAATCAAGGGGAGGATATGTGAGCTCCCGAATGCAGTAGGTATCTCTCGCCTAGGAGAGGCTCGAAACTCCCATACACTACAAGCAGAGGTACGTAACCAATTATTGTGTCCCTCAGCTTCAACGCATAAAGAGACTGTGTTTTCTGACCCCAACTTGGCCGGGACACCTGCAGAATAACCTCTACAAGTACCCCCTCAATATCCTAGGTAAGGTCACTAAGGTCACCTCAATATAATAAAATCTTAGGCGGACAGTCATAGGCAAGATTAACCGTATGGGCAGGGTAGCAAATCCCGAAACTCTCGAAAGAGCCCCCAGATACAAATACAATCCTGGAAATATCTCTGGTGCTACTCAGTTATGACTAGGGGTCATCCCAATAAATAACCACTCACACTACCTCATGCTTAACTCCCGTTTGAGAGGAGGATCCTGAGAATGATGGTTATACCAAGGATTTCACACACTCCCTGGATAGACACCTAGATGTTGTTGTTTAGTGATCTTGGAGAATTGACTTACAATGAACTATTCCAAGATCCTAAAACCTAAGCTTGTTGGTGCACCCTAGAAAAGAAAAGAGTGTAATTCATTTTAATTTAGTGTTGATTTTAGTTGGCTATAATTACTCGAAGGGAAATGGTCATGCAACTAGTGATATGAAGACTCAGTAGTGAAATAAAAGTGCACACCATAACAAACAATGCTAAGTGCAATCTTTGTCAAATGAAAAATAGGGTATGCCACTACATGAGATGCATAAATATATATTCCTTTTCGAATGCCAATGCAATCCTTCCTATATGAAATCCTAAACACAACTCTCATCCAAGCAATCCAATGCAAGTATCTCGTCAAATCCATATCTAAGATGCAACTAAGAGTGAAACTACTTCGTATTTTTCAATATAAAAGAATGAAAAATGTAATAAAATTCATCTAAAACTCTCAGTCTCTGCAGCAAGTATAAAAGACAAGCCCAGCAAGACACCGAGAAAAAAAGAGTAATGCACTAATGGCAAAACAAAAAGGATAAATGACTAAAACTACTTTCAAAGAAAAATCAATGAAAATGCGGTCCCTGGTCACAAAAGAAGCATCCAACAGACAACAACAAACCCAAGAAAGACCCAACCACACTCACAACCCACCCAGCAACTTCCCACAACATCAAAATCACCAAAAGGGAGGATGTACATGACTATTTAAAGAACAGTTGCGTATATACGCGACTTTTGGCCAAAAACCTGAGTGTATAGGCGGATTTTGGCCAAAAACCTGCGTGTATACATGACTTTTGGCCAAAAATACGCGTATGTACATGACTTTTGGCCAAAATCCTGTGTATATAGAGAAGGAAGTGGTAAAAAGTAGGCCAAGGGTCAAACCAATAAAGGGGAGTGTCAATGGATGAACATACTATAACATGCAACACAGAAACAGGGAGAAACCAAGAGCAACTAAATAATATCAAGCCCATTGTGCCCACAAACCCCAAATAAAAATAAGGGACATCCCCAGCGGAGTTTCCAATTCTGTTACGGAGAGAAATTCCTATGGCTTGGGGTACCACAACAGACAGCTTTGACTCTAGAAATCAATCTTTCCCAATATGCAATAGAAATAAAATGTCTAACACTAAAGTATCAGACCTCATACCTTATTCCGGACGGTTGGAGTAGATCCCTGTTGAGCTTTCCAATCTTCATCTTGAATTGATATAATACTTCCTCAACAACAAGTAAACAATACAAGCATACTATATATCATGGTGTTATATCTATTCTAGCATATATAATCAATAATGTAAAATCATTTGACATATTCCAATGGATACAATATTCAATCAACTACACATCATTGGATAGGAAAAGATAGTTCTTATTAATATAAATCAGAGATTACAAGATAGATAAAACCTCTGACGGCACGTCTGCAAACCGGAGAAACTGAATCCCCCACTTGGGCCTCCACCACCTCAATCCTCCATCTCAAGATAGCAATCTCACTAGCAAAAGGCAAGCTTGGGAAGAACACAACAGTGCTCCAAAGGGACAAAGGGATGCAGGCTGAAGCATAAATTCCAGCAACAATCGACTATAGTTTCGTTGCTTCAATCTCTCTATATGCCTTCAATGTACCAAGGGGTTCCTTATATAGCTTCACAAGGGATAATGAAGGGTCGAATCCGAGCAATCTCAAGGCATATGGAAGGCCATGAGTCGAATGAGTTGGATCCATGTCAGGGAAAACTCCAAAAGGATTTGGACTATGCACACATCCCGATGTATGCGGTTATAGGGGTCAAACCTGCATATGTACACGGTTATCGGGTAAACATCCACGTATATCATCTTTTATATAGTTTTAGGGATGATCAAGGAAACATCAAATGATAAAATATGGTCCATGGGGTCTAAAGAGTCTGCAGCAGGATAGGGGAAGTCCATACAAAGTGTGATTCACCTGGAGTGGTGAAATACGCTATAACAACTGGTTAAGCTTCCAGTTCCTATGGAGCCTCTGTCGATGCCTCATGTGTCATAGAGATGTCCCAGTTTGTATATCGAGTCTGTGCTACCTTTATTCAGTCACCATACACCATTATGCTCTTGTTCAAAGGAATTTGAAGCCTGAGTTAGCCATTCCTTAGTTATCTTGACTTTGCATGTTGGTCATTCCCAGTACAGTTACTGGTTCATACACCTTATGATCGAGTCCTTCCACATTATATAGCTTTGCTAAGTACCTCGTGTTGGATGATGGGGGATGCCTAAATGCCCTCCTTCCAGTGGATCATAAACTTTAGATCATTTATTTTGGGATTGGAATCTAGAGTCATTTTGAGTGCCTTGAGACTTGCAGTCATTAGTGGCAGGTTCTCTCAAGATCAACAGTTTTTGGGAATACAACAATGTCCCCTGATCAATGGATCCTCTCAAGTGTTCGACCTCAACACATTTATTCACACTTGTTAGTTTGCACTCTAGTACCTTGATTCCCATTTTCATCATTGGTGGGTGATCTCGCGTCTGTTAATGATATACATTAATGACCGGTAATTAGATGATGGACTACTATGTTCGACCTTGACACCTCTATTCGCATAGTAGGACATGTACTCATAGCGGTTTGTGTAGAAGACTTTCCAGATTGGTGGCATCTATTATATGCTACCTCCTTGATCATGCCAATGTTCATGATATTTCAGCTCTCATGACTTGATTCCAATATATGTCAGATATTTCCAGCCACTATGGAGATCTTGATCTGTTATATATCTTCAACCATTATGGAGATCATGGTACTTTGTATATCTTCATCATGGAGATTCTGATCTATGTATATTGTATGTAGCGATGAACACTTATGTGATATCTTGTATCATTCCAATTCATGGCCATTGTACTCTTATGTATCCGGGACTGCTATATGTATTTGCAGTTATGTGCAGAGTTGTATTATTGTACTATGTTGATTGGGTGGCTGGTCTTCCATTTGGGATCCTTCATCACTCCAATTTTGGGATGGACTTATAATGTATTTCAGCCATCGTATGATCCCTCTGACCTCACACATTAGGGGGCATCTGTTATAGCTGATTTCACCACTCCAGGTGAATCACACTTTGTATGGCCTTCCCCTGTCCCGTTGCATACTCCTTGGACCCCATGGACCATTTTTTGTCCTTTGATGTTTCCTTAACCATCCCTTAAAACATGTGAAAAATGATACACTCCACTTTTAAACCTATAAGCACGTATATACATGGGTTTGACCACTAAAACCGTGTACATCGGGATGTGTACAAAATCCAAATCCTTTTGGAGTTTTCCTTGACATGGATCCGACTCACTTGACTCCTAGCCTTCCCTATGCCTTGAGATCACTTGGATTCGACCTTTCATTACCCCTTTGAAAAGCTATATAAGGAACCCCTTGGCACATTGCAGGCATAAGAGAGAATTGAGAGAAAAGAAACTATAGTCCATTGTTGCTAGAACTTATGCTTGAGTCTGCATCCCTTTGTCCCTTGGAGCACTTTTGTGTTCTTCCCAAGCTTGCCTTTTGCTTGTGAGCTTGCTATCAAGAGATGGAGGATTGAAGTGGTGGAGACCCAAGTGGGGCATTCAGTTTCTCTGGTTCGCAGGTGTGCCGACAGAGGTTGTATCTTGTAATCTCTAATTTATATTAATAGAAATATCTTTTCCTGTCCAATAATGTGTGTTTGAATGAATATTTTATCCATTGGATTATGTCAAATGATTATACATTATTGATTATATATGCTAGAATAGATCTAACACCATGATATATAGAATGCTTGTATTGTTTACTTGTTGTTGAGGAATTAATCTATCAATTCAAGCTAAAGTTGGAAATCTCAACGGGGATCTACTTCAACCGTCCGGAATAAGGTACGAGGTCTGATCCTTTAGTGTTAGACATGTAGTTTCTATTGCATATTGGAAAGGATTGATTTCTGGAGTCAAGCTATCTATTATGGTACCCCAAGCCATAGGAATTTCTCTCCGTAACATAATTAATGAGGGAAGAACCATCTACATAACGACATGTCCCTATCTTGGATAAATGAAAATATATCTTTGAAGAATGAATGAAAAATTGAGCATGTGAGCATGGTGATGATGATGATGATTATGATTATGATTATGATGTCCATGTTGACGATGAAAATGATGACGATGTTTGTTGATGATGATGACGATGTTGATGATGTTGTTGATAATGATGACGATGTTGATGACGACGATGACAATGATGATGATGATGATAATTATTGTGATGACGATGATGATGATGATATTGATGATGATGATGATGAGTATCATCATCATGAGGATGACGATGAAAATGATGATGATGATGATGATGATGATGATGATGATGATGAAGATTATGATGTTGATGTTGACAATGACAATGATGATGATGATTATCATCATCATGAGGATGAGGATGATAATGATGATAATGATGATGATGGTGATGATGATGGTGATGATGATGATGTTGAAGAAGAGGATGACAATGATGATGTCAACAATGACAATGATGATGATGATGATGATGATGATGATTACAATACTAATGAAGACGATGATTATGATTATGACGATGATCATGATTATGATGATGATGATGATTATGTTGATGATGATCATCTTGATGATGGCGATGATGATGAAGATGATGTTGATGTTGATCGTGACAAGGATGATGATGATGATGATGATGAAGATGATGATGGTGGTGATGATGATGATGATGATGACGATGATGGTGATGAAGTTGATGAGGATGATGCTGATGATGATGGTGATGATTATGATGTTGATGAAGATGATGATGGTGATGATGATGGTGATGATGATGGTGACCATGATGGTGATGATGATGGTGATGATGATAATGACGATGACAATGATGGTGATGAAGTTGATGATGATGATGTTGCTGATGATGGTGATGATTATGATGTTGATGAAGACAATGACAATGATGATGTCGATGATGACAATGAAAATGATGATGATGATTATCATGATGATGAAGATGATGATTATGATTAGGATGATGATCATGATTATGATGATGATGATGATGATCTTGATGATGATGATGATGATGACGTTGATGATGAAGATGATGATGAGGATGATGATGTTGATGATGAGTATCATCATCATGAGGAAGATGGTGATGATGACGACAATGATGATGAAGATGATGCGCATGTTGATAATGAACATGAAGTCAATGATTAAGATGACGATGACAATGATGATGTCGACTATGACAATGATGATGATGATGACAATGATTATGATGCTAATGAAGGTGATGATTATGATTATGACAATGATCATGATTATGATAATGATGATGATATCGATGATGATGACTATCACCATCATGAGGATGATGATCATGATGATGTTGATGATGAGTATCATCATCATGAGGAAGACAGTGATGATGATGATGATGATGATGAAGATAATGATTATGACGATGATCATGATTATGAAGATGATGATGAGTCTCTTGGATAAATGAAAATATAGCTTTGAAGGATGATTGAAAAGTTGATCATGTGAGCATGTGAGCATGGTGATGATGATGATGATGATGATGATGTTGATGATGATGATTGTGATTAGATGATGATGATGATGACATGTGATGATGATAACGATGACGATGAAGATGATGATGTGTGATGATGATGACGACAATGATGAAGACCACGATGATGATGATGATGATGTCGATGATGAAAATGATGATGATGATGATGATGATGACAATTTAAATATATTTAATCATCTTCTTCATCCATGTCATCGTATTCTTCATCCATGTCAGCGTATTCATCATCCATGTCATCATCTGTATCATTAGATACATAGTCAACATTGTAAGGGTTGGCCATATCATCATCGTCATCATCATTAGTTGCGCTCATTGTGCCATCGTCGGAATAATCTTCATCGGAATTGTTTGCTACATCATCTAATTCAACTATTCCTTGGTCATCTTCTGTTGGATCATCATCGTCAGCTAACTCAAGTTGATCATGATCTTCATCATCATATTCTTCTTCCAGAGAACCCTCTTCATTGCCATCATCTAGGTTATACTTTACCGGCCTTCCCCTTGGATCGTGTCTCACAACAAATGACCAGCCCGCTTTACCTGGAACCTCTGAGTAAAATACTTGTTCACATTGGCTTGGAAGAACATAGGGCTATGTTCCTGGCTGAAACAACCTTGTGTTTACCATGGTAAATCCATTATCATGTTCAATAATAGTTCTATTGGGATCATGTTGATTCAATCGTAACCTATACCATTTGACAACGAATAGAACTACCTTTAAGGATTCAAAGTCACACTGTATAATATCTTCCAAATACCCATAGTATCGATTTTTTGAGACTTCTGAATGTCTGTCAGTTCTAGATGAAACATTGGTAACCTCAAAGACAACCGAAACCCCAGAATCTGATGTTTTCTTTATTTCATCCATTTTTTTGATCCAGTATCTACCTCCATTGCAGAACATAGCCTTATGGTGTTTTACCTGCAATAAGCAATACCCCAAAAAATAACACAACCAATCAGTCCTTATGCAACAATACATGGAAAAAAAGAACATGTACGTCAATAAGTAATTTTCAAAATAAAAGATTTAGAGGGATATTTGATTAATTATATACTTGCCATTTTATCTTTTACACCATATGCCAAATCGATTTTCATTTCTGTTAGATTGTTATCTCCATTGCATTGTGTTTCTTTTACCAATGAATCCACACCTTTCCATGATATTCCATGACCCGATTGTGCGCATCATTCAATCCATACCTTCATCCAATCAAGATTGTTTGCGATGTATAAATGAATTGCATCCCATTCTTGACCAACTATTTAATGACAATAACCATTAAAATCAAAGAAAGGTGTAAATCTCTTAAACAAAGACGTATATGCTCTTAATCAAAGCAATTATGACTAGAAAATACAATTAGAATATGAAGGATATAATAAAAATATACTAGCTAATAATTACCTTTTAGCGTCCTCAATATACCTTTCCCATTCAATTGCTCCCCTTCAAATTTGCTATTGGAGTCTCGATCACAAATGCGATGTAAATTGAGCTTTGACTCTAAAATAGGAAGATATTCACTAACATACAACATGTTTTGGTATACCCTAAATCCTTCCATCATAGAACTCTCTGGATGTGCTAGTTGTCTCACCAAACCCTTCATAAATTTCAAGTGCCTCTCAACCATCCACATGGACCTCGAGTGCATAGGTCCACACAACTCAATCTCCTCAACTTGGTGTATGAGGTAGTGTTCCTGTGCATTGAAAAATGCCGATGGTAGATGCTTCTGCATTTCACACATGAAATGAGGAATTTCTCTCCTCCAATACTTTATATCTTCTTTATGGATTTCTTTAGATGTGAACCATCTACAAGTGATGCAAACCAATAACGATATTTAACAAAAATAAACATTAAATTACAATATATGCTAAAATAGTGCACAAAAAAAACAAATATAAATTATTGTATGGAGAATTAAAGAAACACTCATTAGAAGAAATTTGGGGTCTAAAATGGGCCTTATAAGAAAACGTGCCAAAATAAGTTTTTGTGAGTTGGAATTCAAGAACCAATAGAATTTCAATAAAATAAGTCAACCATAATGGTTGAATTGACATATTTGTCATTAAATAAAACTACTTTTTTTGTTCGTATTTTCGACATATCTCATTGTGTTTTTACTCAAATTTCGATTGGGAGAGCTCGTTGGATGCGGAATTTGATTCCGCATCCAACGAGTACCCACACTGCATACTTTTGACGGACCCCGCTACCCCAAAAACAAGAAATACCTGAAAAAACGTGATGATGATGTCATACCCCAAAATACCCCAAAATTAATTAATATTATTTTAACCATTATTTTATTATTTTAACTATTATTTTATTATTTTCCTTAGGAGGCCCATTTTAGACCCCAAAATTCCTCTAATGAAGCACATGCAAGTAATCGCTAAATACCTCATGTATTTACCAAGATTATATATAACTTGTTTGACATTGTTGTCGAAGTTGTCTCGGAGAGAGAGAGGTAGAACATACTGTATCAATATGCAAACCATGCCATTTATTAAAAGAATAGTATACAAACAAGAAAAAATTCTATGGACATAGCAATAATAATTACCTTGATGAAGACATGCCAATCATGTGTTTTGACCCCCACAAAATCACCTTTTTTAGTTATAATATTCTTCAAGTTTGCACAAAAACCAGTGGGAAATTTAATTTTCCACATTACTTCTTTGACAACATTGCTTTGTTGCTCCGTAAACATCCATGGAATTGAGTTTATATTAACTTGTTCTCCGTTGGTATGAAATTGGATGACGTCTTTCATTGCATTGTTGCTTTCTTGAATATATTTGCACACTTTCACAACTTTATCTTTCTCCCTCCTTAGCTCTAGTAGTTTCCATAAGGTTTCAGTAACATTCTTTCCAATATTCATTGTATCAAACAAATGGGAAATTTGTAGGTGCTCATAGTAGGGAAACCTGCTGAATTGAATAGGATAACTTTTCATTCCTCGTGGAAGACCATTAATGCCTTCATGATCACGATGGACATCATGAATATTAGTTTATAATTAATAAATTACATCATAAATCAAATATGGACACTACAACAAACAACTCACAATAAAAATTAAAGTACATACAAATTCATATACGATGATCCACACATACCATGATGACGATTTATATTGTATTGCATCTTCTAAAGGTGAGGTGTCATTCTCCATGGTTTTAATGTAGTCTCCTGCCTCCCATTGAGAATATTTATTTCAGTTGTTATATATATGTGATTCTGAGAGAGGAAATTCCTTCACTCATCAAACACCTCCTTTCTTAATCTTTTTGAACGACAAGATTTTATCTTAGGACCACAAACTGGACATGCAAATTTACCCTTTGTATGAAGACCTACAATATTTACATATGGAATATCTATGTCAAATATATTCATTTATAAAATATTCTAACTACTCCATATCATTAAATGCAATTAAAGTGGAACTTAAAATTACAAACCACAAAATGAAGTTAACCCAGGGGCATCGTGTATTGTCCATACAACCATTGCATGGAATTGAAATTTCCTTTATCGTATTGGTCTAGATATGGCATACATATTTATGCCATTCCATAACTTCAGTAGCTCATTGATAAGAGGTTCGATGTACACATTCATATCTTTGACTTGGAACTTACCTGATTCATAATTTGAAGAACATATAAAATATATCATTATGAGAACCATTAAGGTATATAAACCATGCAGAAGAGTAAAATATATATATATATATATGAAATTAAGATACATATTACGAAAAATGAGATGCCACAACTACATTATAAATAAAATTGTTTTCGTCAATAAAATCTAGAATAATCATCGACAACATTATGTGCTCCCTCTTTATTGACAACCATGGAGGAATGCTATTGTTGATAACAAAAATAGGCCACACTGTGTAAATGGATTAACACCATCTGCTGCCAAAGAAATCCTAAGATTATGTGGTTCTCCTTTAAAGAGAGGCCACTTTTCCTCAGTATCTCTAAAAGCAGTACCATTTCCAGGCATTCGGATAACATCATCTTGACTTCTATTCCTAGCATGGTAATCCATAAATTGTGCTATGTTTTTGCACTTGAACAGTCGTTGCAAATATGGAATGATGGGAATATAACGAAGAACCTTCTGAGGCACCTTTTTTGTTACTTTATTTGTATGATATCTACTGACATGACATTCCGGACATTCTGTTGGAAATTCATGTTGATTATAATATATAGCATGGTCATCGGGGCATGCATGAATTGCTTCATAATGCATTCCAATCTCTTTCATGATGGAAGATAAATCTCGATATGTGCAAGGTAAAATATTTGATGGTGGTAACAAAAATTCAGCTATCAAGCTACAATTTTTTTTGTTTGTTAATGTAATAAATAAATAATATTAACGAAACACACTTCATCTGTATGATGATCAATAATGAGTTAACAATATAATTATTAGAGGAATACAAATAAACTTTATCATGATCATACAATTATTAGATACCTTAGCATATGTGTGATTGCAATGTTTGAAAGACCATTCATAACCTTCCAGTTCATTATCAACAATATAGTATAGAGAAGAGTTGTTTTGGAGCCTTCATAAAGGGGTTCATATGCCTTATCGTGCAGAGGTATATCGTGAACATCATCAAAGTCATAATCACTTTCATTATCAACATCATCGTCATCCATTCTAATATTAAATGAATCATGTATCAATGTATTTGTAACATCATCTTCAATTACATCATCGGCACGATCATCTTGTTCAATATGATCATTCACTTGTTCTCCATTAAACATACACGCTCCATGATCCTGATCCTGAACTTGTTCTGAAAGCACTTCCTCTAGACGACATGTTATACGGTGTCTTTCCTTTAATATAAATACATGGATTTACATTAATATATGAAAAAAAATACATACAATTACCAAAAAAATGAATATAATAATGTTTATAATGCTAAACCTACAAATGGACGATATTCGTTCCCCCCTCAGTGTGTCCATGTTCCCTAAAATGTTTTGTGGCTATTGAGATCAATATTATTCTCCTCTTAAATCCCCTGCATTGAGTACAAGGACAATAACATTTTCCATCACCCCTTTGTTTCACTGCATCCCATAGTCTAGCAAGCAATTGTTGGTTGTCTTCGTTTGGAACTGGAATATTTAATCTATTTGACATTTTGTCATAAACTTTGTTAATGAATATAACTAGTTGTCTTAAAAAATCAAGTTCCACACATCAACCATGCATCAATTTTTTTTCAAACGGAGAGAATTCAAAGAATAAAAAATTCTCAGCAAACTATCTATCGATGAAAAAAAAAATTCCCACAACCGCCCGTTGAAGAATAAAACAATTCCTGAAAACGTTCATCAAGGATCAAATAATTTTTGCAATCGTACGCTGCTTCTACAAAAAACATGTTGAAATGTTCAAAACAATTTATATTTATAATGAACATGCATCGGATATTTGACGCATTGAACATAGTTACCGTTGAAAGTATGGGACCATAAAATTTAAAATCATGTAAACCTTAATTTTTTTTAATAAAAAAATCAATATTGCCCATCGGATATCCGATGCTTAGGGGTCAGATAACCAAAATTTTTGGGTTCACAGACATAGAAGATTTGACCTAGAAGTGTCGGATAATTGCCACCACATGTGTCAGAAATTTGACGCCCATGTGTCCGATAATCGACGGCGATATAAATATTTTGTTGTTGGCATTCTGTTGATTGATTGTTGTCTGACACATCCGTGTGAAATGTCGGATGACATCAGATTCAGACATCAAATTTTGGGTTCAAATCCTGTTGTGATACGATTCCCTTCCTCTTTCCCCCACCCGGTGTCATGACCAAGCCGATAATAGCCACCTTAAGCCTATCGAACTTTAGATTGGGAATTTCAATATAGTATTTTGATCCACCAGCTCAACCACCAATGCCCTTGGTGGTCTCAACCTCGATGCAACCTATCATCGTCGAGTCTCACCCTCCACCTGGCCTGCAAAATCCAACCACCACACTCGTACCCGCACCGCCCCACCCAAAAAGGGCCAAGGAAAAGAATTCCAAAGCTACTGCAAAACCTCAGCTGATCCCTCCTTGCGCTGTCTGCGAGCAACAGGGCCATCCAACTCGAAATTTCCCTAAGATCCCAATGATCTATGTGCGTTTGGATGCCATGGATACAAACGAAAACCTCCCAGTCGTTGAGCTTCAAAGCACGTCAGTAGTAAGAAATAAGGCATTGAGAACAAACCATGCTTGCGCCCTCTACGGTTTGTATGGACATTACTCTCACCGTTGCCAATACTTTCCCAAATTTCAAATGGCTCTCGGTGACCTCCATCAACATTCCCTTGAGTCTGAGATCACCTTGATCAAAGAAGTTCACCCACCACCTCCTTCTTCAGACACCATGTCCATTTACATGATGTCCAGTTCCACCGACCTGCTCATCTCCTCCTCCATCGACGGTCCAATAGACTTGTCTCTTCGTTGCTCCCACAACGATGAGGATATACTTGAACCTCTGATCGCACTGGAATACACATGGGACGACATGCACCATCACTCGTTCTTCCTCCCTGAAGAACTTGTGTCGCAGTTCAACCAATTTTCCGTGGAGACCAAAGATTTCATTCATGGGAAGGTTGACTGGTTCAAGAACCGTATCTCGGTACCAGACACCTTTGAATAAGGGAACATGGAAAACATTTTACCAACCATCAAAATAGACATCTCAACCAACTCTGAGATCGTTGAAGAAATCATGCTGGGGGCATATTACTCCCCAGAAGAGGTCGATGCCTACAAATCTCTCTTCCAAGAATTCCATGACATATTTGCCTAGTCGTACACTGAAATGCCCAGCTTAGATCCATCCATCGTGGAACACCAAATTGACACATGGCCTGATGTGGCTCGTGTATGCCAAAAATAATGGCCCATGCATCCATCCAAAGTGAGCACGGTTAAAACCCAGATAGAGAAGTTGTGCACAACCGGCTTCATTTATCCCATTGCGTACACCACTTGGATTTCTAATCCTGTTCCCATGAATAAAAAATAGGGTACCATCTGCGTCTGCACCAACTTTCATGACCTCAATGGGGCATGTCCCAAAGACAATTTTCCCACACCTTTCATCGATCAGATTATCGATGAATGCTTCGAACATGAAGCATTTTCCTTCATGGACAGATTTTTTGGATATAACCAAATCCAGATCTAGAAACAACACCATTAAAAGATGGAATTCACAACCCTGTGGGGTACATTCACATATCGAGTCATTCCCTTTGGCCTGAAAAACACTGGAGCCACCTTCCAGCACGCCATGATGTATTCTTTCCATGACCTAATTCACATCATCTTTGTCTACCTGGACTATCTTACTGCTCGATCACCAAAACAAGCACAACATACAGATGACTTGCGACAAGTATTCTTACGTTTCCACAAGTACAAAATTCAGATAAATCCCCTCAAGTGAATTTTTTGTGTCCGAGTAGGACATCTACTAGGATTCATCATGTCCCACAAAGGAATAACAGTAGATCCCCTCAAAGTTTGGGCTATACTTGATCTCCCTTCCCCAAAAACACGACACCAACTACAGAGCCTCCAAGGCAAGGCCAAATTCCTTCACCACTTTGTGCTAGAGTATGCAACAAAAGCTTACCGATTCATCCACCTGCTCTGCACAAAGATCCCCTTTGTTTGGAATCAGTAAGCACAAGAATCATTTGACACACTCAAGCCAACCCTGGCTTCTATACTATTACTCTTAGCACCAGATTTCACTCGAGACTTCATCCTCTATGTGTCAGCCTCAAAAAACTCCATCACTGGAGTCTTGGTCCAAGAAGATGATGCTCGCCATGAGCATGTGATTTACTACATCAGTCAGAAGCTAACAAGACCCCCACTATGATACTCACTCGAGGAGAAATTGGCCCTTGTCATCGTCTTCTCGGCTCAGAAATCGCACCACTAAATCATTGCAAACCATACTCCTGTAGTGGCTGGTTCAAACCCAATGCGGTGCCTCTTAAGTCATCGCCTTCTACAAGGTCAAGCAGCTAAGTGGGTAGTCATCCTCCAAGAGTTCGACCTAGAGTTTGTGTCTCCAAAAAGCACAAAGGCACTTGCACTGGCCACGCTCATGACTGATCTGCCCCCATTAACCGTGTCATTACCCACCAAGGATGATCTCCCTGATGATTTCCTATTCATCATATCCACATACAACCGATGGTATGGAGACATCCTTCTCTATTTATGAACACAAAAGTTTGCAGTGCACTTAAACCGTGAGGATAGGCGACGCATCCGACATCAAGCCATTCGCCACTTGCTAATTGGAGATGTTCTGTATCATCAAGGCATTGATACCATCCTATGTCATTGCCTCACCCATGATGAGGCCAAGACCATCCTCAACAATAGTCATAGTGGAGCCTACGGTGGCCACCTTTCAGGCTTAGCAACCACCTAGAAGATTCTATGTGGTGGCTATTTTTGGCCCTCCATCTTCGTTGATTGCATAGAAGCAGTCAAACATTGCCACAACTATCAGTTTTTTGACCCAGAGGCAAGCACCCCCTTCGCACCATTATGCCCCATATTCACAGTCGGGCTCTTCTGCAAATGGGCAATTGACTTCATGACAATCAACCCAGTTTCAGCTAATGGTCATAAATACATCATCATGGCAGTTAATTACTTCACTAAGTGGGCCGAGGCCATGCCCACATTCGATTGCAAAGATGAAACTGCAACGTGCTTCTTCTTTAACCATGTTATTACATGATTTGGTGTCCCTAAACAATTAGTCTCAGACCATGGAGCACACATTCAAGACACCATATGGGATGAACTGTAAACCATGTTGAAGTTTAAACACTAGTACTCATCTTGCTACTACCCTCAAGGCAATGGCCAAGTTGAAGTAGTCAACAAAATCATCAAAACAATGCTCCAACGGATGGTAGGAAATCACAAAACCAATCGGCATCACATGCTATTCTCTTCCCTATGGGCTTATTGCACATCCACAAAAATTGCAATTGGTTTCACCCCTTTCCGCTTAGTACATGGTGTTGAATCAGTACTCCTGATAGAGTGCCAAATCCCATCCCTCTACCTCATAGTAGAACTCCTCCCTAATACTTCACATTTAGTAGAAAGACTCCTCCAACTTGAGAAAACCATAGAAGACCATAGAGATACACTCCAAGCTGTCGAAGTAGAGAAAACATGATCAAAGATCCACTATGACTACCATGTCCATCCTCGCACCTTCAACGAAGGCGATATGGTTCTAGTCTACGACCAACCAAATGATAAATTGGGAAAAGGCAAGTTCAAGTGAATGTGGTATAGCCCATACGTCATCCACCGTTTCCTCGGAAAAGGGGCATACACCCTCATTGACTCTGATGGAAAACTCTTGGAGAACCCCCACAATGGGCTCTACCTCAAGAAATTTTATGCTTAACATCACCAGTGAGTTGCTTCATTTTCTTTTCTTGTTTTTCAATGGTTTTTCAGGGGTAGAACCATCAGCTGATAATCCAAAGCCACCCAAAACTGGTTCGACAGACCTCTTACACTTCCGGGCACAAATTTCCATTTCCTCATGAGACCATCGTCTCATGTTTAATAACTCAATTTCGGGACCAATTCCCACAAGTCACCTTGATTTACGAGACATGACATGATGATGCGAGTGTCTATGGACCTATACTTGTATCACTCTTTCCTACCGCTACTCATGCAGGTTTTTGGGCCACCGCCTGTTAAGGAATGCTATTTTTTACTTTTATTTTGTATTTTAACACATAGTTGTCTCTTCCATCCACCGCACCTTACGTGGACTTCTGGAACATTTTGCACAAAACGATTTATTTTTCTTGCATGTATTTGGCATATAAGTGCCCCAGACTTGTACTCACATTGCATGTAGTCAAGTCCATCCACCAAAACACACACACACACTCTCCTGACCTCTGTTCGAGATCCACCTCAGTTTGGGTGCCTCTGCCGCACTGACCCACGAGCCTCCGCCGCGATCTATCCCATGCATGTATTGGTATGTTTGAGAGCCTTCTACTCCATCCTTACTACATGGATGACCTTTGGACTACTATCCACCGTCTCTACATGGGGCACCACTTGTGCCACTGCAATCGATTGACCATACTAGAGCTTCGTTTAAGCTCTTTTCTAACTCCTTAAAACAATGGAAATATAGCTGAGCATAGCTACTTCCTTTCCCACTCGTTAAAGTATAGGAAAGGGCATTTGCATCATCTCATTTACCTCCTTTTGCAAACCATGTAGACCATCAATTAAAAAGGACATCCTTGGCACACTCAAGCCAAGACCATTTCCCTCTGCGTACTTTTATGCTTTCTCGAGTAGAGGGGCCGTACCTTACGAAAAGTCTCACTATCAATTGTCGTTAAGCTCTTTTCCTACTGTCTCATCAAGAAAATATTGCTGAGAAAACTTGCTTTCATTCATGCTCATAAAAGTATATGAATGATCGTCCAATCAGTATAGGTTTAACCTTTTCTGCCCTGATTAGACTACCAACGGTAAAGAAGTCTCTAATCCCCTAAAGGATGGGTGAGCTCTCCTATGTATAATTTTATCCTTTTTCTGGCACAAGAGACTAACAATGAAAAGAGCCCCCACTGGAGTCTTCTTCATGCTTTCAAACTCTCTAAAATTGAAAGCACTAACGAGCATTTACTTTCTTGGGCTCGCCAAAAATCCACGAAATCGTACCACAACAATGCTCCTAGACACCACCCCACAGAAACTATTTTGGCAGCATTCCCACATTGGGTCACCTTTGTTCATAGTACTTTGCAATGTGTCTTCCTTGTATCCCATTGATATCAAAAGTGTCCACCTCCTCCAATTATTTCCCATCTGCAGCGACATTACCGGTATTACAGCTATGATCCCATTCCCATGAGTCAAATTTCATTTGTTGCTTGGTCTATCCTGCCGTTATACTATCAACAAAGGAATTTTGAGTCTACCACACTCCCCTTGCCCCTATTCCACTCTTTCCCTCTCCCCCCCCTTTAGTGGTTCAATTCGTAGATTGTCTCACACCTTTTAGTTATCTCCCTTGTGCTCCTGGTTGGGGAAACATCGTTTCCTTGACTAGGGGCAGGTCTCCCTCTATCGACAAAAACACATGAATTCCATAGGATATACCTAGAGGTCCCTGTATCTTGGTTTCATTAACCTCATTGATGAGCTCCTTGGACCACTTGAGAGGAGTCCTTAGTGCCTCTTGGGATGGTTGCTTCTCACGTGCTCGACTCCAACTACATCATCGCATCGTTGAGATTCATATAGGGTTTGGCATGCACAGTACGTGGTCGAAGACCTCGGATTTCACCTGACTCTAGCACATCGTTGAGTCTACTCGAGGGACCTAAACAAATTATGTCCCTTGTGATTTCCGAGTTTCGTTGGAGACAGTGTTTAGAAGACCCAGCAGTGCTTCTTGTCACGTCCCCGTCCCTCAACCGGCGAAGAGGACGCAACGAACGCATCAAACACAGCCGGGAAAAATGCCAAATGAACATAAACAGAAATCAAATGAAATCAATGCTGGAATTAAGCATACACAGATGCATTTATTTTCATTCATACAGCGGAAGCAAACACACATTCCAGCAATCACATGTTCATCATAATTCCATATACAATTGTTATAATTGGAGAGATAGACTGGTAGCACTTATCTTTTAATGAAGAATTCACCCGCAACCAGCTACGTCGCTGCAACGTTCCACCCAACCATAGGCCAGCTTGCTCATCAGTCTCTCAGCAGTGCTGCCACCCCCGAGCTGGGCATGATTCCTCCGGAATAAGGGTCAATTGCAGGCTTATACATAGCCAAGGGGACATAAGCAACAAAACAACACAGCTGGGTTTCACAGGATTTCAACAACCAAGCCAAGCCAGCACAGTCCAAAGACTATCCATTGCACTCAGGAAACCAATCAGCTGTCACAGCTTAAAACATGGAAAACGAATTGCACAGCCCCAAAAACACAACAGCAAACAAACTACAACAGGGAAAAATGACCCAACTAATCTGTGAGACAGCCAAAACTGTGAATGGCCCTTCACAGTCAGTCGTGGATGCAAAATCACGTCTCTCAACTCACTATGTGCGCCCCAAACAGAAGAATACCTACGCGTGGGTAAATAATCCGACCCAGCAAGGAAAAGAACAGACAATGGAGGCCCTATGTGAGGGAAAAAAACGGCTCCATTTTTTCCCGTGGATGCACCACTAACAGGAAGGACGCGAATTTGCAGTTCTTGGGTACTCAGCAACTCGTGGGGAGAGGAAGAAAACCTACGTGAGACCCAAAAACGCCCAGAGCTTGTGCGTGAAGAGCCAACAGACAATTCATGGGTAGAGGTGAACAGACCGTGGAGAGAATGCACGATGGGCACAATGAACAGGCGCGTGAGGTGAACAGAACAGGCAGGGCAAGCATGGAGTTGTGGGTGGAGTGTGGATGTGGGTAAAGGACTGACAGTCCTGCCACCCCACTCCCAAAGGCAATAACTTCCCATCCACCAACAGCCATAGCTTCCCAACTACCCAACAAAACATTAAAGAGGTTGAAAGAGGTTGGGTAAGACAAGAAAGGTGACAAATAACAAAGGTAGAAAAACCACAAGGTAATAAAACATGGGTTTTTCCCCCATAACCAAGGTTTGACATCCCCCACCCCTTATCCTTCGGAACCATGCCCTTTTCATTCAACGTTGCACTGCCATAGCTGGTTGTGGTTTATTTTAATTAATGTGCGGGTTTACATGATGCCGAATTATAATGTGCCGAATAGCACAAGATACCACCGGCAACTATTCCCATTTCCGGAACATACACAACCAAATCGATGGTGGGGCTTTTGCCTTGAGCTCCTCACCACGATTAATTACAATATATACATCATGCAAATGGGGTCAAAACCAAGGACATGACATTACCCTCTCCCTTGGAATAACACCGTCCTCGGTGTTCCATTACATATATACAATACATGTACCATTGCACATCAAAATTCAAAATTGCAGATCTATACCACGTTCAGTCATCTACTTGGAACGTTCACGACCAAGCCTCTCGGCTTCCATGGACTTTTCCTGCTGGTTCTCAGCTTCTTGCTGATCCCGAAGTCTAGGAACTTTGCGGCTATTGCCTTCATCATGTTCCCTCATTGGACAGTCCCGGCGTAAATGATGTCCTCCGCATCTCCAGCATCTCACTGGCTACTTCATCTTTACCTGCTCAATTTACT
>LPNX010188771.1:102825-137073 GCA_001517045.1 Pseudotsuga menziesii | reverse complement strand
TACCTGAAATATAAGCTTCAAACAACCAAACACAAGCTTATGCGAGCCAACAATGGCTAGTGGTTGTCAGCAATTTCTCAAATCCGAAATTCACAATTCAAATTCTAACAACCTATTATGCGTATCATATGGTAGATTCAGGCATTGGTCAGGACCTTACCTCTCAATGCCGTTCTCAAATTGATCTACCTGACACATGAGCTTCCATCAACCAAACACTTGGTAAGTATGGATGCATATACTATCTTATTGCTACAACCGTCACTGAAGCATTTCCAGAATTTATAAAATTCAAATACTTCAAGAGTTAGTCACATCAGTATATACCAAACTCATTCACTTCATGCAATCATTATTACACTAACATTGCAAGGTATAGTCACAGCATTAATGCAATTAAATGGAGTGGTTAGATAGTCCTTACTTCACAGGTATATCATTCCTACCACCTTGCTCTTCAATAGAGCATTTCTGGCAGCCACTTATTCATGACTATCCTGCATTCATAACAACCTTCGAAACAGTTCCAGAATTATCATTAATTCACCATTTCAGTCATTAGTTAGTCCGAATATCACATGCATTCATCTCAATGCATTCATGCCATACATCACAACATTGCACCTACACTTATGCAATCAGTCATTCACACCCTTTATGGGCACACATCCATTGCATAACTACAAGATTCATAAAATCTTTCTGATGCATATCCATTCATGCTATCTTGCATTCAATATACTGTGCATGGACTAAGCATGACTAATTCATACAGGATGCATTACTATAATCAATATCATTAACATGTATAGGCATGACACCTTTCTACATTCCAATATTCACATGGTATGAGGTCCCTTACCTTTACCACTCCTTGGAATTTGTCATAAGCAAACTCTTACCTGCATGGGTCTTACTTACACCCTTAACATGACCACTTTGGTTGGTCCTTTGCAGGAGATTGCAACATTTGTTCACCAACTTTCACCTTGGACTTGTTGCTTTACCCCTTTCTTCATAGGGTTGCTGGTCTCATTCATCAGCATTAGCAACATATTCATCCGGGTCCATGTCATCGTTGGTTTGCCCACTAATTCCAACATCAAAACAATGATTATCACTAGTGGTTCATTATGCATGTATAATTTCCAATCTTCTTATCAACATGCAATATCCTATGCATGCAATACATATCCTCATGCATTTCAAGCATAACTTAGGAAATGTAGTTATAATTAGCAAGACAGGGTTTAATGAAAACTTCCCTTTCAAGTCCCTCATCTTCTCACGGAATTCCTTTTTCCACACAGCAGCTGATTGACTTCATAGTCCTTGCTGCCACTGGGCATGCAACTGTCCAGATTCATCCATTTGACAACAGCGGCCATCATTAGCACTTTGTTGCTCCATGCTCAGATTCTGGTCACTTATCCTTGTTCCCTACTGGATAAGCTTTCCAACGCCTATTCACACGCGTCATTCCGACCTCGGATGTGAAAACCACACCACTTCCAAGAATGAAGACCTTCAGCAAACCTTTGCATTTTACACACAGCTGCATTTTGGCCGAGAATGTTAACTTCAGCCACCACACTTCCATTGCATCATTCATCTTTTATGAATTCTAGATTCGACTAAATTGCCCCAAACATAGAGTCTTCTTCTCTCAAGGGTGACTGTCTCAGGGGGACGACGGGGGTGAAGGGGGCTTGCCCCCTTGTGGCTGCCCGGGGGTCGAGGGCAGCGCCCTCGTTTTTTTTTTTTGTAAAACAATGATTTTCACGCAATCTGGCGCATTAGCTCGCTGCCATTTTTCTTATTTTCAGCCCCTGAAAATTCTCTGAAAACAGCTCAAAATTTCACTGAGAAACAGTTGAAATCGGCTCCTGGAACCATTGTTCCTTCCGCAGAATCGGCCCTCACTTCAATCTCCCAGCCGCAACGTCGGCTCCTTTCCCATTCCTTCCTCCGCCGAACCGGCTCCCTGACCATTCTGTCTTCCGCCGAATCGGCTCCCCGGAAGCTTCTACCTTCCGCAACGGCGGCTCTCCGGGTGTTCCAACCCTTCTGCAACTGCGGCTAACTTCACATCGGATACTGAACTGCTTTCCATCCACAACGTCGGCTCTTCGGAAGCTCTATCCTTCCGCAACTGCGATCGCTCTTTCCTTTCCCTCTTCCGATCGGTGCACTTTCCCTTGCGGCGTCGGCAGTCTTTTTGATCGGCCGGCAAATGCTTCCCGCCTCCGCAACGGCGGCTCCTTGGAAGCTTCAATCCTTCCAACGTCGGGCGTCGGACCATTTCTTCTTCCGGCGAACGCTAAAACACTTGAAAAAATTTCAATCTTCCTTTTACTGCGTCGACGGTCGGGTGACTTTTGGATCGGGTGCGGGATTACTCCACCATCTGCAACGGCGGACCGAAGACTTTACCGAACCGCTCGCAACGGTCGGAGGAGAAACTTCTCCCATTCGCCCGCAACGGCGCACGTTGAATTTGTCAGTCCTTCCGCAACGGCGGACGGGGACTTCATGAATCCTTCCGATTTGGCCGCCCATTTACTTAGCCAAAATTCAAATTTTTCCGCGGCGGCGGCGATCGGACGGATCTCGAATCGGACGTGAGATCACTCCGCCACCCGCAACGGTCGGAGGGGAAGATCGTTGCTCCACCCGCAATGACGGAGGTTAACTCCGTGAACTCGCCCGCAACAGTTGGATGGGAGACTTCAGCCGTTCGCCCGCAACGGCGAATAGAAACTTCTCCAGCTCGCCCGCAACGGTGGAATTTAACTTCATCCAGTGGTCCGACTGCTCACACTTGGGCGATTTTTCTGAACTTGTTGCTGCTCTGCTGAACAGGGAAGGTAATTCTACCTTCTGTCACTACATATTCTTGGCCCAAAGAGGCCCATTGTTGCAACCATGGCGCTCTGATACCATTTTGTCACGTCCCCGTCCCTCAACCGGCGAAGAGGACGCAACGAACACATCAAACACAGCCGGGCAAAATGCCCAATGAACATAAATAGAAATCAAATGAAATCAATGCTGGAATTAAGCATACACAGATGCATTTATTTTCATTCATACAGCGGAAGCAAACACACATTCCAGCAATCACATGTTCATCATAATTCCATATACAATTGTTATAATTGCAGAGATAGACTGGCAGCACTTATCTGTTAATGAAGAATTCACCCGCAACCAGCTACGTCGCTCCAACGTTCCACCCAACCATAGGCCAGCTTGCTCATCAGTCTCTCAGCAGCACTGCCACCCCCGAGCTGGGCATGATTCCTCCGGAATAAGGGTCAATTGCAGGCTTATACATAGCCAAGGGGACATAAGCAACAAAACAACACAGCTGGGTTTCACGGGCTTTCAACAACCAAGCCAAGCCAGCACAGTCCAAAGACTATCCATTGCACTCAGGCAACCAATCAGCTGTCACAGCTTAAAACATGGAAAACGAATTGCACAGCCCCGAAAACACAACAGCAAACAAACTACAATAGGGAAAAACGACCCAACTAATCTGTGAGATAGCCAAAACCGTGAATGGCCCTTCACAGTCAGTCGTGGATGCAAATCACGGCTCTCAGCTCACTATGTGCGCCCCAAACAGAAGAATACGTACGCGTGGGTAAACAATCCGACCCAGCAAGGAAAAGAACAGACAATGGAGGCCCTGCGTGAGGAAAAAAAACGACTCCATTTTTGCCCGTGGATGCACCACTAACAGGAAGGACGTGAATTTGCAGTTCGTGGGTACTCAGCAACTCGTGGGGAGAGGAAGAAAACCTGCGTGAGACCCAAAAACGCCCAAAGCTTGTGCGTGAAGAGCCAACAGACAATTCGTGGGTAGAGGTGAACAGACCATGGAGAGAATGCACGATGGGCACAATGAACAGGCGCATGAGGAGAACAGAACAGGCAGGGCAAGCATGGAGTCGTAGGTGGAGTGTGGATGTGGGTAAAGGACTGACAGTCCTGCCACCCCACTCCCAAAGGCAATAACTGCCCATCCACCAACAGCCATAGCTTCCCAACTACCCAACAAAACATTAAAGAGGTTGAAAGAGGTTGGGTAAGACAAAAAAGGTGACAAATAACAAAGGTAGAAAAACATCAAGGTAATAAAACATGGGTTTTTCCCCCATAACCAAGGTTTGACATCCCCCACCCCTTATCCTTCGGAACCATGCCCTTTTCATTCAACGTTGCACTGTCATAGCTGGTTGTGGTTTATTTTAATTGATGTGCGGGTTTACATGATGCCGAATTATAATGTGCCGAATAGCACAAGATACCACCGGCAACTATTCCCATTGCCGGAACATACACAACCAAATCGATGGTGGGGCTTTTGCCTTGAGCTCCTCACCACGATTAATTACAATATATACATCATGCAAACGGGGTCAAAACCGGGGACATGACACTTCTATATAGATTTATGATTGATGTAGCATACTTGTATCACAAAAACTCTGACTCTCAATCAACGAGTCCATACATCTATGTACCTTTCTAGATCTAGAAAATCTTCAGTCATGAAGATATAGCATTCCATGAGAATGCCATGGGTCCAATGTACCATATCAATATTGTATCCAACCTCACTTTGAGGAAACCATTATTGTATCATCACTTGTATATGATCGGCTCTTGTATTTTAGAGCATAGATCAAATTATTCTTTTGACACAGTCATGAGCATGGGGATGCCCGCCTCGTCCATATACATGTCACACATTATTTGTATCTCACCCATTGATTGGAACCATATTAATACAAAAACCAAAATCCACCATGCCCCAGCCCCGGAAGCACCACCTCTCCACAACAAATCCTATGGTGTCCATTAGCCATACAATGAGCTCCTACCCTCACACATTAGGGGAAATATGTTAACCCAAAAAATCCCTCACTCATCTCTCCATGGCCTACACCACCCAAGGACACCATTTCATGACCCCCATATCACTCCATTAGACCCCCACACCATCAAAATGGCTTCAGAATGAAGAAAAGGGCTTAAAAGCCCCAAAAAGGAGCCTAAAATACTCTCCTATGAGCTAAAGCCCCCCAAAAAGGGGTTAAAACCCTAAAAGGAGCTAAAATTAGGGAAAAAGGGGCTAAATCCCTAACCAAAGGCTTAAAACCCTAAAAGTCCCCAAAAAAGCTATAAAAGGAGGGTGGGGGGTCACTCTCAAAACATACCTCTCTTGCATATTGTTATGTTGCCCGTGGATGCCTTGAGACACCTTTTCCTCTCAAGCCACCCACATCCCTCTCTCTTCCACTCATTTCCCCCATTGAGCCATAGCTCCTCTTCCATTGCTGAGTGAGATAGGGAGGTGCTTCCTTCCAGCCAGGGCATGGTGGTCCATTTCATGAAAAGAGGTATAATCTTGTTGTTTTTCATGCATTTTTATAGCTTAGTTGTTTTCTAACCCTTGTTTATTTGCAAGTTTGTTTATTAACATGTTTTGTAGGATTGTTTTTACTTAATAGTCATTTGCAGGTTTCCAAGGCGAAGCCCTAACAGTGTTTGTAGAGGGGCCCACAGCCACTATTTTCTTTCTTTCTTTGCTTTCTGTTTATTTCGATTTCTTTCTACATTTTCCAAACATAGGAACTTACGCTTCTGTCCTATAGACGAAAGGTAGCCATTCCTACCCCTATAGCAAGGAGAAATCCCTGCTGCAGTCGTGGTCCTACATATGCATACGCATGACAAATTGTCACTATGGGTCGTCACACCAAACACATGTCTTTTGAGTCAATATATCAAAAAACACAAAAAAATTAAATAATTCAAAAAACTTAAAAGGTGGGTTTGGGATTTGTTACCTATGTCACCATATGCCACTCCTGGTGGTAGGGGCATGTCTGGATCTCCACGGAAGTCTATCCCTACATAAGGCTATTCATCTATGGCAATGATCTACCTCCGTCACCATGAAAAGAAGTCTACTGGGTAGGGGTTAGCCACCCTACCTTTGCCCAGTCTACGCATAACATTTTCCCAATGTCGTTCGGCTGGATCTCGAACTCCATGTGGAGGAATTTCCACTCTAGTGCTTATTCCTGGTACCCACTGAAAGAAGAACATTCTTATTATGCTGCCAAAACTGAAGTTCCGCACCCTACCCATTTTGCAGTCACTAAGCTATTGTTTCATGTTGCTCAACAACACCATGCTCTAGTCATACACTGTGGGTCTCATACACTCCACTGCATAGAACATCAATGGCTGAGAGGCCTGGTGGAGTGAAGCTAATCCCGCTATCCTGCCTAATGCCAATAGTATGGCCTTCAGTCCCAGAACCTGGATAGAGTTTGTCGGGATTTTACTACAAACATTTTCCGTGTCTGGAAAGCAGTCCATAGCTATGTACTCATCAACAGTCAATCCACCTCCCGGTCCACGAGATCGGAGATTTACTACCTCTCCTCGTCGAGATAAATAAGTGATAAAGTATATGTCCTCAACCTTAATGCTGAGTGACATCTTGTCAATATGAAAAGTCTCAGAGTCTGGGTCCTAGTAATCCACTAGCAGCTGGAGTAGTCTTCATTTTGCCCTCAGGTTGCCAAGACACAAAAACATATACAAACCACATGCCCGTAATGCTTGTTAGGCCATAAGATCACCTTGCATGGCCTCCTCCACATCACCATGTTCTCTTTCCCTCCATTCTAACACCATCCTGCACAAAAAACGAGAGTTTTGATTAGAATTTGCCCTTGAAAACCTTATTTGCAGCGTCATATGTGACTATTTTCAAAACAGGCACATATGTACATGGGTTTGGGTGTTTTTTCCGCGTATGGAGATCCCTATACACAGAAAAAACCACGATTTCCTCATGGGTTGAAATGCACAACTATGGATGGCCTAAAAAATTGATTGGACCATGAAAACTTAAAAAATTTACATGAAATTGGAAGGGGAGGACATGAGGAGTTACCTGGATCAAACAGGGTTGAATTTCATTGGATGATGCTCCCAAAATTCGTGTCGAAAGTTTTGAGCTCAAATGCACTATGTTGGGTAAAAATTTCAAATGGTATGGAATTTTTAAATTTTTTACTATTTATAGAATTTTTTTGAAATTTTTTACCCACTTTCTATAGTTTTTGACCATTTTTTACCATTTTGGACTGTTTGAACTAATTTGATGATGTAGGAGTCCGTTTTGAACGCAGTTTGACCGTGGCTTTATCCCATTCATGCCTATTTCAAGTATTATGTCTAAACTGGCATATAGGTTAGTTTTCACATCCATTGGCACTTTGCATGACCTTATGACCGTTTCATTCTAACCTTAGGTACAAACCCATTCTATATTGTTACGAAACCTTCTTGTTGCTTTTAGAACTAACATGATGTGAATGGTAGAGGTTAACCATACGTGGGTACTCTAGTTATCTCCTGCTTTGCATTTGGTGCCCATGCTGACATTTTTCCTTTAGAGTGTGGGAGTCCTTTGTATAGTATCGCCATGAATTTGCACAAGAGCTTCATACTCCTCTTGATCTTTTTGTTGGACTTTTCCCCTGGACTCCCTTATGTCAAGTTGTAATTGCATTATCATGAGTTTTGCTTGCCTTATTGAGCCTTATGTCAACTTACCTGACTTTGATTATCAGCCATATAGCCCGAGCTTGTCTCATGTCCAGCCAAGCAGTTCCATTTTATATATCTTTTGCAGCTTGATTCCCCATTTTTTTAACCGGGAGGGGACATTCCCCCGAGTGTCGTTATCCTACACATGTTTCCTTGCATTGATCATAGGTATGTTCCACTGCTTGGAACTAATTTTTTTTCCCCTTGACACTCGTCTCCTCCTAGTTTTTTAACTATAAAGAACTTTTATTATTTTTCACGATTTCCTAAATATCTGAAAAAGTCCAAAAGAAAAATAAAAAAACCAAAAAACCTGATAGGAAAATATGTTATATTTGGCAGCAGTCAAGTCATGTTTCCTTCGAACAGAGCATTGTATATCACATTTGCTGGTTGGGTTAAGAGTTTTACTTTAGGAGCAGTACTTGTTTCTCTGAGTTTATCTCCATCAATTGGTTAAGCTTCCAGTCCCTATGGAGCCTTTGTCGATGCCTCCTGTGTCGCAGAGATGTCCCAGCTTTGTATATTAAGTCTATGCTACCTACATTCAGTCACCATTCTCCTTTATTCTCTTGTTCGAATGAAGTTGAAGTCTGAGACGACCATTCCTCAGTTTTCTTGACTTGGCATGTCGACCATTCCCGGTACTGGTACTAGTTCGAGCACATTATGATCGAGTCCTTACACATTATATAGCTTTGCTGAGTACCTCATGTTGGATGACAGGGGATGCCTTAATTTCCTCCTTCGAGTAGATTTCATCCCATTGACTTCAGATCATTTATTCTAGGATAGGATTCTAGAGTCATTTGAGTGCCTTGAGACTTACAGTCATCAATCGTAGGTTCTCTCACCATCGATAGTTTTTGGAATACATCAATGTCCCCTAATGGATGGATTCTTTCAAGTGTTCGACCTCAATACATTTATTCACGCTTGTTAGATTTCACTTTAACACCTTGATTCCCATTTTCATTATCGGTGGGTGATCTCATGTCTATGAACGGTATACATCAATGACCGGTAATCAGACGATGGACTACTATGTTTGAACTCGACACCTTTATTCACATAGTAGGACATGTACTTGTAGTGGATTGTGTAGAAGAATTTCCAGATTGGTGGCATTTCTGATATGCTACCTCCTTGATCCTACCATTGTTCATGAGATTTCAGCTCTCATGACTTGATTCTAGTGTATGTCAAATATCTTCAGCTTTCATGGAGATCTTGGTCATTTATATATCTTTATCATGGATATCTTGGTCATTTGTATATCTTCATCATGGATATTTTGATCTATCTATATTGTACATGGCGATGACCACACATGTCATATATCATGCCTATTCATGTCCATTGTACTCTTATGTATCCAGGATTGCTGTATGTATTTGTACTTATATGTAGATATATTTGTACTATATTGTTGGATGGCTTGTTCTTCCACCTATTTATTCATCACTCCACTTCTGGGATGGACTTATAATGTATTTTTGCCATCGTATCACCCCTCTGACCTCACACATTAGGGGGAATCTATTACAACGGATTTTACCACACATGGTAGATCACACATTTATGGCCTTTCCTATCCCTATGAAGACTCTTTGGACCTCATGGACCATTTTTGTACATTTGATGTTTCCAATATCATCCCTAAAAATACTCATTATTTGTTGTACGTGACTTTTAAACCCTTTCTCGCGTATACATGTGGATATAAACCTTAAACCTGCGTACATCGGGCTGTGTGCAAAAGGCCAAATATTTTTGGAGTTTTCCTTGATGTGGATCTGACACATTTGTCTCCTAGCCTTCCATATTCATCCAGATCGCTCAAATTTGACCTTTCATTACCCTAGTGAAGCGCTATATAAGGAACCCTTTGGATACATTGAAGGGGGAGAGTTGAAGAGCAAGAAAACTATAGTCCATTATTGTCGTAGCTTGCTTATACTTGAGTCTATATCCCTTTGTCCCTTGGAACACTTGGTGTTCTTCCCATGCTTTCCCTTTCTTGTGAGGTTGCTATCAAGAGATGGAGGATTGAGGTGGTGGAGGCCCAGGTGGAGGACTTAGTTTTTCTAGTTTGCAGACGTGCAGACAAATGTTGTCATTCATGTAATCTCTGATTTATATTAATAGAAATATATTTTCCTTTCCAATGATGTGCATTTAAATGAATATTCAATCCATGGATGCTTTTAATTGTTTATACATTATCGATTATATATGATAGAGTAGGTCTAACACCATTATATAGCATCCTTGTCTTGTTTGTTGTTGTTGAGAGAGGAAATTGTTAACACAAGTGGAATTGGAAAAATCTCAATGGGGATCTACATCAACCATTCAGAATAAGGTATGTTTCGATATCCTTTAGTGTTAGATGTTTCATTTCTCTTACATATTGGGAAGGGATTGATTTCTTCAGTTTCTCTGTCTGTTGTGGTACACCCCAAGCCATAGGAAGTTTTCTCCATAACAACATCAAATAACTTATATGTGGTCAACAACCACTAATTATCTAGGTCACGCCTCTCCTGCACATGAATGGTGTGCAGGATAATCGCAAACTGAGAAATAGGTTGGAATTTCATCACAGCCTCCTCGGACAGTCACAGAACTTTCACAACTACATCCTGCAACAATTCCCAATATATCAAGAACTAAATGGAAAAGTCCTGAATTCGGTCAATTTCCTTCACCCACTAGAGGTTCTAGTAGAATTCTCCCTTGCAAACCTTTGCTGCCTCCATCCATCCCTTGATAATATTATGGCTCCATCCATGTCACGAGAGTAATCAAAACCAGCAGCCAATTGTAGGTGAATGGTCGTTTCCCCACCTTTGCTACTAGTGTATCATCCATAAACTGGTTCATTAAGAATAGAAACTAGTTTGTATGTACCCCTTTCACACATTGCTTTGCACAGATGATAACCCCTAAATTACACATGTTGGTTCGGTTCACATTGACTATCTTGCTAGCTAAAATTCTCGCTGCAATGCAGACAACCTGATCATTTATGTTGTCAACATGGTACGCACGTCCATCATGCTACAAGCCATATTTCTTCTTTAGCTTTGTGTCCAAATTCTTGTCATTGTCTTTCCACTTGCAATACTGCAAAGGGGCAAGCCTGTCCTTGGGAAACCCTATGATTTCTGAAATAAGTGCCACAGTGACTGTAACTGGCCATTCCACCCACAAAATCCATCCATGGAAGCATGACATGAGTTTGTTTTTGTATGCATTCTCTTATGTCAACTTCCCAAAGTGAGACATGTTGATAAGACCCAACATCCCTGATCTCTCTAAACCATGTGCCTAGTCCCGTGGAATGCATAATATTGGGTCGCCTTCAGCCGCTTCCATGGATACAAAGGAACTCGTCGTGATCTCAGTCGACATGAGAACATCGTTACCATCATACCTCATTTGCATAAGTGAGGGCACGATGTCCATAGGGCATACCATGCCCGGCGGTATCTCTGAAATCCTAACCGGGTACTTCTAGTTCTTTTGTGATCCTCCTCAACTTCACATCGATTCAACAGGGAGGCACATACCAGGGATATCTGCATCAAAAACTCCTATGGAGGCTAATGATTCTACATCCCCTGAAGTCGATGCACTTGTCTACATAGGTGCATCCTCCTATTCCCATGCAAACATTCCAGTATGTCACTTCTTATGCACTGGGGAGCCGGGCGTTGTGCCCCTCTCTTATTCGTTGGAACAGACGATGAACCCACCCACATTCTTGCAACTTCTTATTCAATGGTGATTTCAACAACTGGTGAATCTCTCTTGCTTGAGATATCTACTATAACTGGATCACTCGACATGCCGCACAAGTTACCCCAAGTACTCTATGAGCACCTCGACCTTATGCTGCTCAAAAAATCAAGGACTCAATGAAACATGGCTGCTCAACACAACTTAACACATTGCAAAAACTATGCAACTCTATCAACACTCAACCTTTCACAATGGTGAATTTCGAATGCATTTTTCCTCCTCTTATAGAACCAAGTTGATCACACACCCACCATGACCAAATCATCTCTAATCATTTCTACCAAATCATGCATTAATCACTTGAATTTGTGACCAAGACTATCAATCCAACAATTGGATCTATTATTAAGGTATGTCCCTTCAAAAAGCGTCACCTGTTAACAGCTTTAACTGTCTACATTTATTACTGATTTGACTATGTCATGGCCCTGCGACCGTCGTGGCATGATTTCCTAACTGTGATATGGACTCCTCTACTTGCGCATCCCCTTCCTTTGGGTTTGACATCCTCCTAACTAGCATCTCATGTAGAAACAAAAATTTGTTTTCCCATCACCCAATGCCTCAAGCATCGTGTGCCTCCAGGCCCGTCCTATAGGGCTTCAACGTGCTACCATTCACTAGCTTTGGAAACACCGCTCCATCTAACTGTTGCAGTTGTACTACACCTCTTGAAGTAATATAATTAATGAGATATGGACCTAGCCAATGCATTTGTCAATTACGTGGATTTTTGGCAAAATTGTTGTCATACATCAGGCCCCAAGTCTCCTTGCTGAAATTGTTTGTTCTTAATATGTCAATCATGCCAAGATTTTTTTTCAATCCTTCTCAATGCATTGATGAAAACCTGTGACAAAGCTATCTTCCTCGAGCTACATCAACTGCGCTAGGCATTCTTCTAATTCTGCGTCCTCATCCATGCATGTCGTTGTCGCTATGCATCAACTTGAAACAATGTACTCCATCGGTATTAATGGCTCTTGTCCATACACAAATTTCAATGGTGTATGTCCTATTAATCATTTGCAAGTGGTGTGATATGCCCACAAGACTACTAGAATCTTCAAGTCCCAGTCATTATAGCTCACATTACATACCTTTGTGAGTGCATGATTCAACACTTTGTTGAACGCTTCCACTGTCCCATTTTCTTGTGGATGATACAAGGTACTCATCTTAGGCTATAGCTGAAGTTCTTATATCAAGGAAATAATGGTGTGATTGATGAAGTGACTCCCGTGGTTGCTCATCAATATCTTTGGACACCCAAACTAAGTAACAATGTTATCAAAAAAAACCTCACCATTGTCGTAGCAATGCAATCTACAATAGGTGCGGCCTCTTCCCATCTTATCAAATAGTTTGTTGTTGTAATTATGTACCATGCACTAGTTCTCTTCCTAGGTGGGTTGATTGGTCCCACAATGTCCACAGCCCATTTATCAAATGGTTGCAATGACACCTGAGGTACTAGTGGCATCTCATCCCTCCTTTATAGTCTCCTAGTTCTTTGACAGACATTGCAAGTCCGCACATAATCTGTCGCATAATTATTGAGAATGGGCCACCACATCCCTACCCAGAGCACCTTCCTAGCAATAGCGTGACCTCCATAGTTTCCACCAACAACTCTCGCATGAGCCTCTTCTAATATCTACCCTTGTTCATGCTGTAGGACACATCGCCTTAAGATTTCATCTATTCCAAGCTGATAGATTTATCCAGTGATCAGCTAGAAGTTCATGGCCCTAACAACCAACTACTTCTTCTAACTTGTAGTGAGCTCCATTGGTGTTGTTCCCATTGCAAGAAACTGAATTATTTGTTCGTAATAGTCATCAACCATTTTAACTCTAAATAGTTGCGCATCTGGAAACCCATCTTCAATGTTTGTTGGTTCCACATATGTATCAATTCGCGATAAATTATCTGGCACAGCATTCCGGGGACCCAAATTCATAATTATCTCAAAATCAAACTCCTTAAAAAGAAGTAGCCATCAACATATATTCCCCTCCAACAAAGGCTTATTGACTAGGTATTTCAAGGAAGAGTTGTCTGTGAAAATCTTGAAAAGACCACCAAATAGGTAATTGAGAAATTTTTGTAGCGCATATACCATCGCTGGACCTTCCCTCTCTATGTTAGTATATTTTTTCTCCATATACAACAGCTTCCGAATAGCAAAATAAATCAGGTGGCCAAGATCCACTTCTCCTGGTTGCGCAAGAACCACTCCCATCACAATTGTCGATGCATCCATGTGGACATGGAACTCCTTATTCCAATAAGGAAAGACTTATTGGTTCAGAAGCCATCTTAGGCTTTAGTGTCTCAAAACTTTCTTAACACTCCTGACTCCATACAAATATCACATCCTTCTTTAACAACCTCTCCATAGGAGTTGTGATCGTAGCATAACCACGGATGTACTTGATGTACTATCATTTATGCCCTAGTGTCACTCTAAGGTGTTTCACATTTGTAGGTGGTGGCAAGCTCAGAATCAGTGCAATATTTGTGGGGTCAGCGAACAATACTTTCTTTCAAAGAATGTGTCTCAATAGAATCCCAAAAAGTGCACAGAAAATACACTTCTTTGAGATCAGCGCAATCTGATGCTATCGACAGTGCTCCAGCATCAATCGTCGATTTGTCAGGTGGTCCTTGATCAACCATAAACCATCCAACCATCCATATAAACCACCAAAAACTTCGGAATAAAGTGCTTGAATGTAGCCACAACAAATATGGGAGAATATCGTAGGCACATTATTTATTTTGGATGGCATTAATGTGTACTAAAAGCACTCCCATTCAGTAACAAAAGTTTTCTTGTGGTGATCTTCCTTTACAATCTTAATTTGGTGATAGCTAGAAAATCCATCCGTGAATGAGTAAATTTATTGTCTTCACACTCCTTCTAATACCTCTTCAGTGTGTGGTTTTGAAAATGGACCATGCAAACAGACATCATTCAATTTTCTAAGGTCGACAAAAATCCGAACCTCAGCTGTCTTCTTGTCTTGCAGGACCATGGGGCTGATCCATTCTGATTCCTCAACCAGCTCTATTATTCCAACATCTAGCATTGTGTTGATATTATCCTTAACCCTCTCCTTGTATCATATATTCAAGCTATATGACCGCTGCTTTACTGGTTTTGCATCAGGCTTTAAAATGATCTTCATCTCTCCCAGATCTCCCAATATTCCTTTCATTTTAGAGAACATTGTAGGAAAAAAATATTGGAATTCATGCAACAAATCTGTGATATTTTCCATGGTTTCTTTGTCCCACTAGTCCCCAACAGTCACAATCTTTGGTTTATCCTCCATCCTAATGATGACCTTCCTAATTTTTAGTGGTTGATTCATTCGATCCGTCGGTAAGTCAGGTGCTGCGACATCTCGACTCCCTTATGTTTCCAGAATATTGATGTTCCGTGGATCATATTCATCCTCTATTCCTCATGTCACATTGTATCATTCCATCATTGACTGCATCAGACATCTCTCATGCAGATCCACTAGATATGCAACTGGAACTACGTTAAGAACAACACCACGGATGTGTTGCAGTGCATTATAAATAGCTCGATTGGTATTAGAAAAACTGAAGGTGTGAGTAAATCAAACTGTCAACACTTCATAAGTAGTAATATATATACAAAACTAAAATGATACATGCCATGATCATGGCATATCATCCAAAATTTGGGTAAAGGCATGGAACCACTCATGCTTTGGTCGCAATGCCCACAAGGTCTGACACTCAATCATGTGATCACCAGGGTTATTATGCCCATCGTACCTTACAACGTGGTACTCTTATGCGTCACCAAAGAAAACTATAATCAATATTTGACACTACAACCATACAGTGATCGAATTCTTATGGGTCTCCCACCATCATGCTAGAGTAGACTTCAGTGCTTCATCCAACACCAGCAACCCGTGTGGTTCTGACACCTTATCCTCAAATGCCAGTAGAAATTCAGAAAACTCAAACAACCCTTCACATATTGGTAATTCAATAGTATTGGTCGCCACTGAGCACAACAATTGTGTAATCAAGACACACTTCCAGAGCAATACCTCATGCATTCGATTCTTCCAATTCTCAAAAGCATCATTAGAGTTGGAAGACACAGAGCTAGAGCTGCACCAACTGATCTTGCCATTGACAGTTGGATGGATGTAATCCTTTGAGATGTTATATGCATGATCCCATATTATTACATATTCATCCTTAACTGGTTCCACGTATCTTCATCCTTCAGTCGGGTCAATCGGAGTGATGACCCCGATGTCGCGGTTTTCAAATGTCACATTAGAGGAAATATGCGGTCTAAAATGGGCCTTATAAGAAAATGTGCCAACAACAAATTTTGTGATTTGGAATTCATAAACCAATAGAATTTCAATAAAATGAGTCAACCATAATGGTTGAATTGACATATTTGTCATAAAAGAAAATTACTTTTTTTGTTCGTATTTTTGACATATCTCCCTGTGGTTTTACTCAAATTCCAAGCGAGAGAGCTCATTAGATGTAGAATTTAATTGTTCATCCAACGAGTACCCATACTGCATACTTTTGATGGACCTCGCTACCCCAAAAATAAGAAATAAATGAAAAAATGTTATGATGATGTCATCATCATGTTTTTTCAGGTATTTCTTATTTTTGGTATAGCGGGTTCCATCAAAAGTATGCAACATGGGTACTCGTTGGATGTGGAATTAAATTACACATTCATTGAGCTCTCCTACTTAGAATTTGAGTAAAACCACAGGGAGATATGTCGAAAATATGAACAAAAAAAGTAGTTTTTTTCATTCTTCCTCCAAAATTAATAACTATTATTTTGTTATTTTAACTATTATTTTATTATTTTAACTATTATTTTATTATTTTCCTTAGGAGCCCCATTTTAGACCTCAAATTTCCTCTAATGTCACGTTAATCACAACTAAGCTGTAATTGGCCCATCCAATCCCCAAAAACACGGGATAGGAGCCTTTGCCATCAACAATGGTAATAACATCAAAATCATCATAATTATTCATCCCTTGAACTTCCAGGGAAAGACACGAAACTCACCCAATCAGTGTTACTCTGGCCTGGTTATCTAGTCGTAACTGTATGGGGGGCCAAACCAATCTACCTCGTAGTCACCAATCTAAATATTCATGCACACCTCTTTTCTTGTCTTTTTCTTATGTAAAGAGTTCACCATGGACTCTTTTTGTCCCTTTCTTGGTCGATGTAACAGACTTTCAATATCGATAAGAGAATCGGGATATTTTTCTAGAGACAATAACTTTTCAAATAAGTTCTTCAAGGTACCATGCTATCACGATGGTCCTGCTACCGAAGTTGAATCAAAAGTAGTTGGAATTTCATAAATAGGAAACTTACCTGGATCTCTTCTAATTGCATCGTGTGCTTCAAAGAGTGTCTCCTTATTAGCTTCAAAATTGAACTGCACCTTCTTCTTTCTAGCCAACCAAATTTGTGGAAATGGGCTATCTTCTCCCGTCGTTTCACCTCCATGAGTAATGACAGCAACATCAACATCCTGCATTCCGAGATCTGTTGAGTCGTCACAACTGTCTATCCTTGATTCTGGTTCAATGGAAGATTCATAGGTTGGTTCACATTGTAATTTGCATTTTGGTTCTGAATTTGAATTTGGTTCTGGTTTTAGTTCTACAACTGGTTCTGAAACTAGTTCTGGTTCTGCAACTATGGAATGTTTCCTACCTTCCACTTCATGATCAGCTGTGGACAGTTCTCAACAGTGTGGTGAACAACGATACAATAAGTACAGTGTGCTTGTAGTTGTTAGCAATATCTCTGATAATGTCCCAATACTCTACAATTATAACATTTCACTGGTATACAACCTCGTCCTCCTCCTCTACCAATGCCTCCACCGCGTACTCCTCGAAATACGCCATGAAATCCTCCTTGTTGTTGATACTATAGTTGATTGAATTGCTACTATGGGGGATTCAGCTACTGCTGAACATACTGTTGTGGATGAACATATTGTGGCTGCTGTGGAGCGATCTTAATTTGATTATACTGCAGTGTGGCACAAAATGTGGTTGTAGTTGTGGCTATGGTACAAACTATGGTTGCAGTGCAAAGTGCATCTCCGATTGCAACTTGTTGTAGATACAATAGATCCCATGTTTTATCCAAAACATGGGAGCCCCAATTTTATATGAAAATCTAATGTTCAAATTCCTTAGTCGTTTTGGGGTTCTCGTAAATTTTATGATGGTTTCTATGTGTTTGTTAATATTTGATTTAGTTGACACTTTCTAAAATTTAGGAATGTTTTGTGTGTTTTGGGTGAATTGCGGAAAATACTATTTTTTCCCAAAATATGTGTTTCCCGCAACCCGCAATGTGGATTGCGGGAGCTTGGATTTGTGTTTGCAACTTTTTTGTTCCGCAACCCGCAACCCACAAAGCGGATTGTGGATTACAGAACATTTTTCAATAATTGTAGTTTATTATCCCACAACCCGCATCCAGCAATTGTGGATGACAGATTGCGGGAAGTAGTTTTAATAATGGTTTGTGTTGTGTGCTTCCGTAACCCATAATCCATAATTTTCGGATTACATATTGAGGAAAATGTTAGTTGAATTTTAAGAATTTTGTATTCCCGTATCCCGCAATTGCAAATTGCGGATTATGGGAACTTTCATGCATGTTAATTTGTTAGAGTTTTGAACACACATCCCCTAACCCTCAATTTGCGTATTGCAAATTGTGATAAAGTTAATAAAATTCAAATCTCGTGTCCTCGTTTTGTATCCCACAAGATTTGATCCCAATCATTTATTTCTTTTAATTCTATGGCTTGAATTCAATCTATGGAAAATCTATAAATAGATGGGTTGTTTGTTTTTCCTTTACCATTTTTACTTTAAAAAATTACCTTGTTGCATGTGTTTTTACTACGATTTTTACCAGAGAGCATTTTCACAGTTCCGGTCAATTATAGGTTAGTTTTTTCTATCATTTCCATGTTTCATTGTTTACTATTGCTTTGTCTCTCAATTGGTCTTGATTTCATGTTTATGCATTTAAAACAAAGTTTTTCTTTTTAATTATTCAAAACGGCGTGAATTACCCATTGGAAAAACATTCACAGAGACATGCTGAACAAAGACATGAAATACGACATCTTCTTAGACACCGATGGTATAATTAGTGAAACCTACCAAATCAACTGGTCTAGGTTCTACTCATTTTTTGACAGTAATGAGCTCTCAGATATTCAAAATAACCAGTTGGCATACCCGAAATTCAGGGATTCCGGGATACATGCCATTGCTGCCAGACTCACTATCCTTCCCTACATGGATGCAGTCAAATGGATTGTTGACCATGCAAACCATAAATACCCATCCTTTAGTGATAGTACAGGGTCACAGTTATCCACCTTCAGTCTTGAGGTTTTTATCAGATCCTATGCTCTTAAACTAGTTTTGCAACCCCTTAATGCCGAGTTTTCTCAATATTCTAAGACCAAGTATAATTTCAATGAAATGCTGAAATCCTAGATGAATGAACCTAGGAAGTTCTCATAGAGGGATGACAACCTATACCCGGTTTCCTGGTTCAAAGAACCTTATTCCTTATTGGCATCCATGCTATGCAGGATTTATGGTCTCCCCAACTGTTCTGTCCTGAAAGTTGAATGGGATCCTATAACCCACCATGTACTAACAACTGGTGAGTCTTTCCTGTGGGAGTCTATCCTATCATTGGAGCTTAAAACGACTATCCAATATTATCATAAATCTACCACCTAGAATAATCCAAATTTATTCTTTTTTACCTTTATCATTGATGTATTCTGCACTGAATTCCAATATCTCGATTTGGGATGGAACTGGACTTTACCGGCCCCTCCGGTACCAATTATTAGTTAGTGCCATGGAATAGTAATTATGCAATTATGTTCTATGAAATATTTGAACATTTCTTTGGCATAATCTATTTTTCAATATTCAAATAGTAAGCTTCTACTTTTTCAAAATAAGCTAGAACCTTCATTGCCACAATGGTTGATTGGTATGTTGGTGAGTATTTTTCATACATCAGAATTTGGGGTAGCAATAATGTTCATCTATTTCCCAATATAGTTCCTAACATGCTAGTTATTAAAGAATTCTCCTTCTATACTGTCACTTATGGTGTGTACGAGAAACTTGTTGGCCCTAAAAGGAAAGGTTGGCCTAAATTCTTTTGGATCTTGGCCCATTAGTCGTCCCGAATTCAACTTGGGTTTCAGTTTTAGGTGATCAAATAGCTTCTTTAAAACTTGGTTTTTCTATGAAAATGAAACATGACCCTAAATGGTTTCTTGATGCTCATTTCAAGAAAAACCATGTCAAGAGTCGTTATGTTCATGAGGAATTTCCTGATGACTTCATCTACTAGGGAGTGAATAAATTTTCTGAAGTCTTGTCCAGGGATAATATAAATGATGAACAAAACCATATTTTATAACATCAACAGGAGCTTAAAACTAGGGTTTCGGTCTACAAAACAATGGAGCTAGACATCTTGGAGAAAGGTAAGAAAAAATAGAGAAGAGAAAGAGGCTCAAGAAGAAAAGGTTCCAATAGTAATCACTTATCCTGATGGGAACAAGGGTAAAATCCCTATGGAAGACCTTCCACAGGTAACTGTTGCTCAACAATTGAAATCTATGATGCCTCCCAACAATCAAAGGAGAAGTTAGCACAGATACTTTTAGTATTGGACACTCAAGCAACTAGAGCTACCAAGCCTATTGTTGCTATTCAGGGAACCACTGCATCTACCCAGGTGGGTGATGATCAAGTATCAGCTGAGACTAAGCCACTTAAGAAATAGAAAAATCAAGTGACTACTTCTCAAATCCATACCATAGATTTGATTTACTGTGATACTGAAGAAGAAGTGCTTACCCCTATTCCTATAGTTGAGGAAGGAACTGAGAATTTGCAAACAGTTACAAATTTCTTCAATGATAACCAAATGAAAGATTATGTCCCTAATCCAAAGATTTTGGAATCCACTTCTATTTCTAATTCTTCATCTTGAGCATTACTCCTCTTGTCTATTCAAACTCTCTCAACTTTTCTGGTTGGGGAAATCCCATCACCTTCTCTATCTATACTCTATCATACTTTGACCTTCACATCTGCTCCTATCCCAGCTACTTTAGTCCCACATCCCATGCTTTCATCTACTATTGTAGAGACCTAGTCTTTGAAAATCCCTCTGCCATTACCTTCATTAAATTTTTCATCATCACCTATTCTTGAGAGAATTCTAGTACCCTGCTTATCACTCCTAGTAGTAAGCATTTGCATTCCATCCTTCAAAACTTCCATCCCAACCTTGTCTTCAAACTACAAACCAGTAGTTGTTCAGTACAACTCTTCCTCCTTATTGACCTCCCATGTCACCATGCCCATACCCACTCTCACCATCACTCAGACATATTCAATAGTTTCAACAAAGAATGTCACTTCATATTTTACTGAATCAATCACCAAGTTTGAAGAATATAATGTAGTCCCTCTTGGGGATTATTTATACAGCAATTCTTCCAAGGAAGTGGTTAGAAAAGGAAGGAAGAGAAGCAGATATCAGGGTGGTTTGGAAACACCTGTTACCCATGAGATAATATAGACCCAACAATCTAGTGATCCCCGGGTAGATGAAACTGATACAACTACAACTTTGGGTGCATTCATAGGTTCTAACCTTTACGCAATTAACACATTGATTAGGGAGATTGACAGGAGAAAGGAAAAAATAAGCAAGATAGAAGAAGAGTTGGACATAACCAAAAGGGAGCATAACACTTATGTTGTTGATCTTAAAAGGGAATCTAAATATAGGTTTAAATAATTATAGATGAAGAATACTTCTCTCCAGGATGATTGCACAATGAACAAACTACAAATGCCACCATTAAACAAAGGATAGCTACGCTTGAAAAACAATGTGAAGATGCAACTACAAGTGCATCTTCCTTTGCTTTCTCCAGCTTTTCCCAGCAAGAGTTGAAAGACATGGCCATCTAGACCAATCAAGAACACCATGAATTAGTAATTGAATTGTTTAAAACTCTGGTTGACATTTTGGAAACTCATGTTTCTTTTGAAAAAAAATTTGTTACCCTTGACAACCAGGTAGCCAAAAGAGAACATGATTCTAAGGATTATGATGATATTCTGGACTGGCAGAGTTATATGAAATATAGACTAGGCGATATCACTATACTGAGCAACTTTCAGTTGAATAAAGTCAGTAGTGTACTGTGTGTTTTTCTTGACTTAAATGAAATGATTTAAGATACCATTAAGAAAGCGCAATCTATTTGTGGAAGGACATGGTATGTTGTGGACAACATTATGGAAATAATACACTTCCCTACCATGGATCTTATTGAAAATGCTTGTCCACGAAGACTGATGATTGAATAGGCCGAACGTCGATGCAACGTGACCAAAGAGAAGATTCAAGGGCTTGACCATATTAGCATTGAAGATATGTATCAATCAATAAGACAACCTATTTCTATTGAGAGAGAGATCCACATTTTTATCTGCATTTGGCACAATATAGATAAAAACGAAATGGAACATTTCAAGTGTGATTCCCAATTAGGGTTTGAGTCAGAAAATTATCCCAACATAGATGAATTGTTAGGAATTTGGACTAGGTGGTGATATTTCTTAGATATTAGTTTCATGTGGATTTTATGATCCTAGTTTCATGGGGATTCATTCTTTTGTAATTATTATTTAAAGGGTATATTTCTCATGTAATATGGGGGAATTTTTGGAAGGAAAATCAACTCAAGGAATTTGAAGACATTCTGATAATGTAGGGTTTGTAATTTGTTGCAGACTTTTTATAATACAGTTATATTGTTCTCTTGAATCCTCTTATGTCTTTCTGATCAAATGTATTTGATAAGTAAATGATTTTCCACTTCATATTGTTTATTGTCACTGTCTAACTCATTTGTAAAATTACAAGCACATTGATCTCTAGTTCTGATTTTTATTTACTTATGATTTGTGTATTTGTTTTAAATTAATTAATTTAATTAAAATTTTTATCTATTTCTACAAATGATTCTATAGGAAATATTATAATCAATGCTGATTTTTCAATTGACATCTTAGTTATAGGTTGATCTTGAATGTGCCAAACATTTAATTTACTGTTGGTCAATTTTAATTGGTTAGTAGTAACTTAAATTGACAAGTAACTAATCTATTTCACATTTATGTTAAATTGATAAAAGGATTATCTATTTTTTATCTCAAGTTAAATTACAAAAAAACAAGACATCTTCTTAGAGTAGTATTCACTTAGATTATATTCCTTCTTAGTTAGGCTCATTTTTCATTTTAGTATCCCAAACATTTAGTTTCCCTTCATTAGGAACAAATCCTTCTAGATCAAAACTATAAGTGCCAGCGAAGGCCTTTATATTTGTGGGAGATTACTATACCAAACAGGCTTGGGATAGAACTGTCCTTGCATAGGACCTTTTTCAGCCTTTCATTCTAGGTTTTCCCCCTCTGTTGTGAGCCTGGAACCCATTCCAGCAACCTACCCATCTGAGGCTTCAACACAACTATGGTACAAACTACGGTTGAGGTGGCGGCTATACCACCTGCAGGTGCAACTGTGGCTATTGTACTATTCAATTGTACTCTCCCTTCACATAGTACATGTCCATTTTTTTTGTCTTGGATTAGATCATATGCACAACAATCCTTATCTTCATTCCCAACAGACTAGTAGAATATGAAGTATAAATTCATCGACTTCATGACCATCTTTTGCATATATCCACAATATTCATGTCGATTCCCACAAACTTGGTAGATACGACACCATGGAGGACCGTGATAAATCAATGGGTTTGGAGCTCTCGAGAATAGGTAGTTTCAAAAATCTGGGCAATTATCCTTATGATGCCCTTCTACGCGACATCAAGTACACCACACTTCCTCCTGATGATATTTTCATTTCTTGATATCTTGCAACTGGAGGGTTAGATTCGCCAGCTGTGTCTGAATATGGTTCATACTCACTTCATTCTCTCCAATAGGTGAAGCTTCTAACTTCATTGCAATCTCCAGAGCCTTGCTCTATGTCACAATATTTTTCTGCATCAACGGTAGTCTGATATGAGATAGTAACATCATGATGAACCATTCCTTATGTTGAACATCACTCATATAAAAGTTGACTCTTTCCATGAGCGTCTTAAACCTTTGATCAAAATAGCAAATAGTTTCATTTGGATACTACTTAATCTCCTTTGGTTTTGTGATGTATTGCACCTCAGATTTTGTTTTTCTGAACCCCTAAATCAATCCTTTTTTAACTTTAGCCAATGTTTTCGTTGGGCCCCCCATAGGAACATGTACAAATTTAATGAACCAATCCAGTGCATGACCTCAAAGGGTCATCTCTAGCTGACCTTTCTTGACCTTATCAACCATAGTTTGTTTGAAAATCCACACTAATTCACATAAGAATGAATATTGTTCAAGATCCTCAGTCTCGTTTCCATTGAATAGGGGCAACTTCACATCATCTCCCGCCATCCTGGGCCTTGTTCCTATATTCTTTGATCTGTTACTATTAGAGTGTTGTTGACATGTCAGAAAAGGCAGTGTCAAACTCATGTTTCTTCTTGATTGTGGCGTAGTGCATAGAGGTGTGGGTATGTTGTTTCTTTGCGTCGGCCTTTCCTTGGGCTCGGGCATAGCTTGGTCATCTCCTTTTTTCAATGTAGGGTATCTTTTTTCCGTGTGGTATTCCTTCATGGACTCATTTATCAGTCGCAGCAGGACTCTCTCATGTCCCTTGTCTCTTCTCTTTCCAAAACCTTTCTCCTCCTCTCGTAAGACAACTTTCTTCCTCATCTTCCCTCGCAGTCCTTTTGTAAATTCCATCTATCTACCCCATATCATCCCATCCAACCCTCATCTCTGTGATATCCACAACCTTTGGACATGATATTTCTACTCAGTGGAGTTCATCTTCAGTATGACATTTTCACAGATGAGCATCTTAATAGATAATTGCAAAGATAACATGAACCTACCTCTTGTTCTATTGAAGAAATACCTTTCTTCTTCACTATAGGATTTAACTGTGTCAACCATGAACTCAATGATATATACCTCCAAGATAAGGTCAAGAAAGACTTCAACAACCATTGATGCTTTTTTATCTACCTCCTGCAACTGCTGGATCAGTTTCGAAGTCCAACCTGTTGGTTCACCTCCTTGGAAATTTGTCTTCCAGTATGTCAATCATGCCAACCACTCATACAATATTATCATAAATTCAAATAAAACATACTCAAGTGGACCATCGTGCATATATTCTTCCAGCCACTTATCTATCGTTAGTTTAGGGTTCCAATTCTCTTTCTTAGAAAACTCCTGTATCTTTTGGTCAAACAAATATTAGATTTCAGGTTTCATCAGATGCCACAACATGTCCTCCCTGCTCTTCGCACTAGGGTCACAAAAACAAAATAATTTGTTGACACAAACCATTCGAAAAGGGTGTGCTCTCTATCAACACTCAAACCACCATGATCTCCCTGAGCACTGGCCCAGACAGGTTTTACCCCATCCACCAACACCTATAGAGCAGAAGAAGCCTGACCTGAGATGTTTGAGGGAGAGCTGACAGAACGAATTTTCCATAGTATTAAGGACGACCATGTGTCTACTTATCAACTCAGCGCATCATTATTCAATAGATCTAATCATTCATATTATGCATGAACATAATCATGTCATCATTCAATAGATCACATTAACATAATAGAATCACAACAAAACATTGATGCAAAACTAGATCTAGTAGTATATCATCATTCATAGCAGAGAAACAACACATCATTCGCAGCTACACATTGCATTCACATTTAGATCGTGTAAAATAGGAAAATAGAAAGATAGAAAAAAACACAATGGTTCTGCTCAATATCCGTCATGTCATATTAACCTTTGCAACAAAACACAAATTCTCCAAAATAGTTCTTCAGTCAGATACATAGAGCGAAAAAGATGTCATTCTCAAAACTGAGAAGACTCTCTCAGAAGACCACCAAAGCTAAGAAGATATAACAATTGCACTTCTACATCTACTTATAGGCTTGCGCCTTTACATTGGTGGTCAACTTAACAAACTTCCTAACTACTTCTTAACAGAATCTACAAAATAATGACCAAAATCTACATAATGCGGTCCAAAACTAAAAAATATGACCAAAATACATAAAATATTGTAAATCTGACTTGCACACCATTTTTCATCTTGCACGGAATCTTTGACCTTATGTAGAATCCATGATGGTGTGCTGCTAACTTACCCCAAAACTGCATACCAACACCATATGTCATGTTAACTTTCTTGGATACTATTACATTCAATTGGAGATTCATATGCCATTAACATTGTGCTTGATGGAGTATTGGTGTTGGTCAACTGATTTGGGATTTTCCTTCCTTGGTCATATTGTTTCTTCCTACATTCATATGCATAATGACCAAATTTATTACAATAATGACATTGAATTTTTTATTTATCAAACCTGTGACCACTTGGATGACGGGCTATGATTCTGTCCTCTACCAGTGATATTCGTAGGACTGTTGCTGCATCCTCCTCTAGAAGAGCTTATTCCTCTTCCTCTAGAGTTGTTTCTCCCCCTTCCTCTTCCATGTCTTATGGATGACAATGCTACAAATTCACCTTCTAATGATGTATTTGATCTATTAATTATGCATTCATGATTGATGAGTGAAGCTTGCAACTCATCAATGGTAAAAATCGACATGTATTTGTTCTATTAGAAGGTCACAACCAAGTATTCAAATCTTAGGGGAAGACTTCTGAGAAATTTGTCAACAACCCTCTGGTATTCTATATTTTCTCCATGAGATTTTAGTTGATTAATCAGACCAACAATTCTGGTGTAGAATAAGTCTACTGACTCTATATCTTTCACTAATAAAGATTCAAAATCTCTTCTAAGAATATACAACTTGGAAGTCTTTAACTTTTCCAAACATTGATAGGAAGTTTCCAATGTGTCCCATGTATGCTTAGCAATAATTTTTTATGCTACTCTTGGGAGTATGCTTTCATGCATGGCCTGGTGTATGTAGAACATATCTTTTCCATCTTTCTTCCTCTGTTCCCTCAAGGAATCTTTCTGAGATTGTGTGAGATTATTATATGTTGTTTGATCTGTTGGTTCTACATAACCATATTGGACAATTTCCCAAACATCTTGAACTTTGAACAAATATTTCATTGTTAGAGACCAATATTCATAATTCTTTCCTATAAAAATCGGAGTTTGCAAACTCGACATGTTTGAACCAGAAGTGGATGCCATTTTTTATTTTCTTTAGAAAATTACTTTTTTCACTTTTAAAACAATATTTCTTTCCTAAACCTAGCTCTGATACCAATTAACATAATTGAGTCAGATAAACTTTAGTTAGCACTCAGTTATAAATTTTTCAAGTCGAGACTTCAACCTCTTCTTGTCATTGGGTAAAAACTTGTCCAACTTTGACTAGACAATTTGAAATTTAAAGTTTACCAAAGTATTTAAAAGACTAGATTTGGTCATACTTTTCAACCTGACTCTTTTTACCTTGACAAGTTCTTGCTTGTCAGTTTTACCTACTTACTGGACTTCGACAGTTTTTACTTCTACCAATTGACTTCAACAGATTCTACTTCGACCAACTTACTCGACCGTTTTACTTCCGACTGACTTTTGATTCTAACCAAATGACTTCGACTAGTTTTCTTTTAGTCTAATTTTATAAGGGATATTTATTAGCCTAAGGAATTGAGAAATTACAAATATTTTTCACTGACTGGTAACATGAAGTAAAACTTGACACAACAACAATTCACATTCAGGAAGACTTGAGTCGACCACTCTGTCATAAAATCTCAAACTTTTACTAGGTGAAGTGTTTATGTATTCTTTGATATTTAACTCAAACTATAAATGTAAACAACATTTACTCAAGAAATTATGGAAAACAAACATGTATTCAACCATAAACTATTTGATTTATATAAATTGTGGGGATTTTACAAAGAACTATATGCCATAAATGAAAACTTGTAAATTTACAAAGATAGTTCACCTTTTACAGAGCTTCAGCTCTCGATATTTTCAACCACTCAAAATCTTGAGCTTCAACGCTATTCTCTTCACCCTCTTCTCTTTCTTCTACCTCTGCTACTAATTTATAAACATATTCTTCTATTTATAGGAAAACTGAAAGTTGTTTATCTGTGAATCTACTGACTTGAGCATTGGAGTCTTCAATAAGCAATAACTATCCCCCTAGAAACATAAGTTTAGAAATTTAATTCGACTGGTTTACATTACAAATTCATGAACTTTTCAATCTCAATCTCATCAGAATGTCTAACAAAAACTAAACTGATACAGACTCTAACAGAGCCAGTCGAGGTCTGATATGTATATGCAATTAATTAATATTTCCAACAATTCATATCTTCGTACAAATGTCCAAGATGTTCTCCAATAGATATCTGTAAATTTACTCCCCCTCACGCTCTCGATAAATCAGAGATACTACTGCATTCATCAAATTTATGTTCATTTCTGTGTAGACAATATCATGGAAACAAATGAATCCAACTTTTATAAGCATAGGGAGGCCCTCCCTTCGAATGTAGTAATGTTCCAAATATCTAAACCAATTTGACATCATTCGGAACAACCTCTTGTGAATTTCCCAAGGTCTGACAAATTTTTTTAACAGTAACTCACCTTGATTTTCCTTTAATTTGGACAAAACCATTGAAGTAATATATTCTTCAATTGACTCCCTATATTTATGATAGAGTTGTGCTAAGTGGTAATAAATAGTTGTATAAATTCTACTGTGATCCTTTTTGGTAAACCTATGATCGTTAACTCATTCCACCATATTTCTTAACTTTAGAATATGTGGGGAAGGCAGGGGAGTGATGCTCTGTGTTTCAGCGACACTTAAACTTAAAAAATTAGAACCTATAGGACTGTAATAGCTGAAAGTACTCACAAGACTCAAATCAACACCTACAAGATTGTTCAAACTAGTTGTTACCACTAACAATACTATACATGTGGTGTTGCAGCTGGTTGTTACAACTGAAAACAACCTACAGAATAGTAACAACTGAGTTGCAACTGAATTTTTAACAACTTCCTGATAACCCCTGAGTTTATAAACTTAATACTAATACTATATTATAACAATAAAACACATTTACACATTCAGACTCAAAATATGTTATGATTTCTCAGCAAAATAACTTTAAAAAAAAAACCTGAGTTTTCAAACTTAAAAACAAAGTAAAATAAAATACACAGTAAAATCTGAGTTTCAACTCTGCATTATTCTCTTCATCTATTTCTCTGTTTGTGTATCAAATAAGAATTACAAGCTAGGTATTTATAGCGTTTTGGCTAAGTCGTCCATTAGCTACTAATTGACCATTCATAATACAAAAATAGAATTCTCTGTTTTACAAATTTGCGTTCTGACAGAATAAAAATTGTGTCTCCCCTTCAGACATTTGATATGCACTTGCTGGAATATTCAAAATGGATTTTCAAAATTTAAATAATATGATGTCTATCTTTTGCATAAGACGATGTTGCAATGTCACATCTTCAAACTTCATGTGGCCAACTGTGCAGTAATTATTGGATTCCAACATTCTCCCCCTTAATTACTACACTAAAAAAAATATTTGTAATACTAACTTTCTGCTAAAGCTAACAAACCCCAATGTTTTTCTTATGAAGCTCAAACAACTCTTTTCCCGACGGTTTTGTAAATAGGTCTGCAAAGTGATTTTTTGATCTGCAAAATTCCATCCTGATTTCATTGTTGTTTATCAGTTCTCAATAAAATGATACCTTGTATCAATATGCTTACTTATTTTATAAAGGACATGATGTTTTAATAGTGCAATAGTTGATTTATTGTCACAAAAAAATTGAGTTGGTTCATCTTGATTATGTTGTAACTCAGAAAGAGTTATTCTCATCCATACAGTTTGACATGCAGTTGCTATTGCTGCAACATAATCTGCCTAAGCAGAGAATAGTGTCAATATGGGATTATGTTTTGACGCCCATGCTACTAATCCTAATCCAAAACTAAACACATGTCTAGATGTCCTCTTTCTATCATCGATAGAACCTATAAAATCACTGTTAGTATATCCAACCAATTTAAAATTTGAATTCGATGTATACTGAATACAAAAATTTGTTGTTCCTACAATATATCTTAGAATACTGTTTTCATCTTTCCATTGGGTATTTTTGGCGATGCCATAAATCTCAAATCAAACTTACCGCAAACATTATATCGGGTCTTGTTGCAGTTAAGTACATGAGACTTCCTACCAGTCTCTTATACAATGTTGGATCAACTTTTGACCCATCATCCTCTTTACTTAGTTTTGTTCCAGTTCCAATTGGAGTTACATCTAGCTTACAATTCACCATTCTAAATCATTTTAATACATCATCTTCATATTTAGTTTGACTAATAAAAATACCATCTTCAAATTGAGTTACTTCAATAACAAGGAAATATTTCATCATTCCTAAATCAGTCATCTCAAATTATGTTTTCAAGGATTTCTTGAACTCATCTACTAAAACATCTCCAGTGAATATCAAGTCATCCACATATAAGCAAACAATTAGTATTTTACCTTCTTGTCTTACCTTTGTATACAATGTTGTCTCACTTGGCCTTCTGCTGAATCCTTCACTATTCAAATATTCATCAATCCTGTTGTAGCATACTCTTGGTGCCTGCTTCAATCCAAATAATTCTTTCTTTAATATATATAACTTTTCTTCTTGTCCATCAATTTCATATCCAAGAGATTGTTTCACATAAGCCTCTTCTTCTAAAGATCCATTCAAAACTGCAGACATTACATCCATTTGATGTACATACCATTTATTATGAGAAGCAATAGCTAATACCATCCTTACCATATCAAGTCTGGCCACTAGTGCAAAGGTCTCATTATAATCAATACTAGGTTGTTGACTAAACCCCTGAGCTACAAGTCTTGATTTCTATATTTCAACATCACCATCAGCATTTAACTTAGTCTTATAAATCCATTTGACACTAATATAATTTTTATTACCAAGAAAATCTACAATATCGCAAGTATTATTTATTTCTATGGCATCAATTTCTTCATCTAGTTATTTTATCTAAACATCCTTTTTAACAGCCTCATCAAAATCTATAGGATCACATGCTATAAATGTGAAATTTGAAACTTGATCTACTTCTTCATTTTGATCATACGTTTCTCTTAAACTTCTAGTCTTCTAACCTATGACTTTGTTTCTTAATGAAGCTAATGTAGGATTTGATTCATTACTTACCTTCAACCCCGTTCCTTGTCGTCCATCAATATTTGATGGTTCATCGTGTTCATGAGTTCTGGCTATTCTGACAGGTGTTCTTAACATTGGTGTATATGTATATGGATTTAATTGTCCTCTATGTATACCATGTTCATATTCTCCATCTTTTGCGTGAGGTGTAATAACGCCCTCTACAATCAACTTATCTATGTTGTCATCCCATGCTTCTTATTCCTCAAAATACCACATCTCTGCTGATTACATACTTCTCGGTGATGGGATGATAGAGACTGCATGCTTTAGATTCTTCACTATATCCAACAAAAATACATTTCTTACTTCTGTCATCTAACTTTCTCCTCATCTCTTCAAGTACATGTGCATAAGCTACACAACCAAAAATTCTTAAATGAGATATGCTGCTACACTTACCACTCCATTCTTGTTGGGGAACTCAATATTTCACACTCTTAGTTGGCCTTTTGTTCAGAATGTATACTGAACAAGTAAGAAATTCTCCCCAATATTCATTTGGAAGATGCTTCTCCTTCATCATACTCCGAGCCATGTTCATAATGGTCTGATTCTTTCTTTCTGCTACTATGTTTTGTTGTGGAGTGTAGCGAGCAGTAAATTGTCTTTTAATTCCACAATATTGACAAAATTCCATAAATTCATTTGACATCTACTGACCTCCTCTATTTGATCTCAAGACTTTAATAAATCTCCCACTCTCCTTTTCAGCGATAGCTTTAAAACTTTTAAACACATCAAAAGATTGATATTTTTGTTTCAACAAATACACCCAAGTTTTTCGACTATAATCATCAATGAAAGTCATAAGATAAACATTACTAGTCAAAAAAGGTGTTTGCATCGGTTCACAAAAATATGTATGTACTAGCTCTAATGGTGCTTTTTCTATTTATGAGACTCCAAAAATTAATTTCTCTATATATTGATTTCCCAATATCCAGCTCTCACATGAGCCTGCTGGTTGTTGAATACTGGGCAACCCTTTTACCATCTTCTTTTTCTATAGCAAATCTAAGCCACCAAAATGTAAATGGCCATACCTCAAATTCCATAACCATGATTGATCTAAACTCTTAGTTTTATAAGCATTCAAATAGTTAGTCAAATTATTTCTCATAGTTAGCAAAAACATTCTATTTTTTGTCATCTCTACTATGGGTATCAACTATTTACTTGGATATTTTTCATAAATAGTGCATACCTTGTTTTTAAAGAACACTCTGTATTATTTCTCCAACAATTGTCCAGCACTCAATAAATTACAAATTAAACTAGGAACATACACTACTACATTTCAACCAAAAATCCGACGGCAGAATTGTCGGATTTTCGACACTTCCCTGTCGCATGTACGACACTTTGATTTTTTTTAAGCGTCGGAAACTTGTCGTCGGTTATCTGACACCTAAATAGTTGTCGGTTAAGCAACACCCACGTAACCGTCGGTTAAATCTAAAGCATCGGTTAAGTGACAGAATATCTTCGACGGTACTAAATTTTTTTTGAAAAAATAGCCTTCATGTCGTCGGTAAAGTGACAGATATCAAGAGCAAGTGTCGGATAAGCGATAGCTATCTTCGTCGTTTAAGCGACAGATCTCAAAAAAAGCGTCAGATAAGCGATAGATCTCAAGAAAAAGCGTCGCTTAAATGACATTAAAAACTGTTGGTAAAGCGACGAAAATCAGGTTTAAGCGTCGCTTAAGCGACAGGAAGAACCGTCGCTTAAGTGACAGCAGTGGAGGTTTTTAAAAAAAAATATTTTGTTCCTTTCATGAAGTAATCTAGCCTGGGCAGCATTTTCAACAAAGGGAAATGCAATTTCAGAATTTCCAAATTGCTTAGGTTTCGATTATCAATGGGCAGTTCTCTTAAGCTTGTACGAGATAAATCCATTTCTTCGAGAAACCTCTGATCTGAGACATGGGGAGGAAATAATTCCATTTTCTGACAACCTGAGAAGTCTAACCTTGTTAGTGTGTGGATATGTTCAAATTTTTCTCTAGAGAGGGTCAAATCCTCACAGCCTGGCAAAGAGATATGTTCAAGCCTAGTTAACATTCCAAAGGAGTCTGGAAGAATTTGCAACCTACAACACCCATTCAAGTCAATACATCGAAGGTTTGTTAAATTTCCAAAGGAAGGCGGTAGCCCTTGCAAATGCTTGGATCGAGACAAGTCAATATGTTGCAGGTTCGTTAAGTTCCCCAAAGAATCTGGCAACGGGTTCATTGTTGTCTGGAGTCTCAGGTATTTTAAGGAATGGAGATGAAAGAACTCTTGTGGCAATGGTTCTTCAGTGTCTTTCATGTCAATCTTTTCGAGATGCTTCAGCAGCCCTATGGATTTTGGTAACCTTTTGAGGTTACCAATATTCAACTCCCTCAGTTGCAAAGGTGCCTGCAATGTAATCAAGATTGAATTTGATTATATAAAAAAGCCTACCAGCAAGGAACGGGGAAAAGTAAACAAGCAATCCTTCTTCAAGATCTTAAGATGAAATCATGTTAGACTTATCGATATATATATCTATCTAGTTCACTTAATGTGAAGAATGAGCTCTACTGCATTGTAGTTCTTGCTCAGAAAAAAAAAGGATGTTTTTTTCTCTCTGTGCAAAATTCTTTCTTAGAATATGACATAGCTGCCGTGCTTATTTATAAATCTGTTGGACAGTTCTAACTCAGGCCCTCCGCAGGAAATAGAGACTTGTTGTCTTTCTTTCCTTGTTAAATTGCTTGGGTTTAAGTAATCCTGCATTGTGATTCTCCGTTCTCTATCGTTTGCTGCTAATGGTGAGTGACTCATGTTGTCATTTGTTAATCTGGCATGATATGTAACCTAAACAAAGAAATGGAACAATAGAACTAGAGTCTAGAACAGAGAGCTGCACTACAGGAGTATTGAAGTTCACAAGTGGAAGTATATAGACTCATTTTTTTTGTTTTATACTCATGTTCACAATAGAAATAGAACAGAAAGCTGCACTAACAGTAGTAATAGTTCGCACATGAAAGCGTATTAGAATCATCATTTTTGTTTTATACACATATTCACAATAGCTATAGTATAGTATCCCAGAGAACACTATCTATTTTGAAATCCAAATATACCTGTTTGGCATAAACAAGTGAAATCAGTGAGTAAATTGCAAGCTTGTTAACACACCAACACAAAAAGTAATTTAAGAAAAAAGCATTGATCATATAAACCTTGAAAACAAAAACT
>LPNX010188771.1:77613-93853 GCA_001517045.1 Pseudotsuga menziesii | reverse complement strand
GGTCAAATATTTAATTGAGCATGTAAATTGAGAGTGAATCTAGTCATCATAAGAACAGCCATTTTGTTTAAGTTTTTGTGCAAAACATCTGCTTGCAATTTGAATCCGAGCAAACTTATTTCTAATTGACGCACAATCAGCAGCAGAGCATCAGTAGTGGAATATTTGAAAGACAAAACAACAAATGTTAGCTTCAGCAGCAAAGTTCTATGCATTGAGTTGCCTACATTCTTTGATGCAAGCTGAACCACTTGCACCAATGGACAGCAAATGTAACTCAATTATCTTTGTATCTGTAAATATAAATTCTATATTTTTTGTATCCTGTTGAAATTTACTTAGATTAAGCATGCCTAGTTATACTGCTAGTTGGCTTGTCTTTTGTCCACAATTAAGGATTAACTATTAGATCATCTCTCTTTAGCGCAAGGAATATCTAGTATCTACCTCTTTCTTCAATTAAAGGGGGTAGAGAAACAAAAGTGACATCATAGTTACCAAATATATCATTTCTTGTTTTCTCGACTCTGCTCTGGCCTGGTGCAACCAAGAGAGTTGTTAGGTGGACAGGCCCCCACCCTAGCATGGATTATCTAATTCTCTCTCGTAACCTAATTTGTTTATTATTATTTCACTCTGCCATGTTTTTGACTGTTATTTGAGTGTTTCTTTTAACAATTTGATTTGAAGCAAAGTAGGCTGAGTTTTTACCTTCCCACTGCATATTTACTTCTCATAGAAATGCATTTCAAGTTCTTTTAATTAATAAAACACACGTGGATGGACAAAAACTAACCTAAATTGTAATCAGAAATCCATCCAACATTAAAAATGGGCATATCCTAGCCTCCCTAAACGATATTAAACAGCGACAAATATCCCGCCATATATTCTATTATCACTGCCTCGATCAATTTGAATGACTTCCCAAATCCAGTGGCAAAGCCATTGGTTGTATCAGAGAATGCAAGCCACTATCATCCTTATGCAATGCTGTCAGCAATGAGATTGGACAAATCCAATGTGTACGACAACCTTCTACCCAATTGGCTGCGCTGACAAGTGGATGAAAAAATGTAGAGGAAATCCAACAAAATGAATTGAATTTGGGAAGAGCACAACTTTCCACTTTCGATCTCAAGTAGATTTCATTCCCTGATTTGACAAGTTTTTTTGTTTTAATTTTAATATGCTGACAATCTAAGCTCATCTTCTCGGTCGATATAAATGCCCCCTCTTATTATGTTTTATCACGCTTATGACTAATATGTTTCCTGCCCTGCAATGTTGAGCTTTGATTATCATAGAAAGCGGTATTGTTGATTTGTCAAAGTGTCTAGAAGCTCTCTACTTTTATATTTCTCAAAAGTTTCAGCTGTCTGTATTGTTATTCAAGTGAGTATAGAATTGATTTCCCAAACCATAAAAAGAGAATTAAACATTCTTTTGTTCAATACCGAGTAAGGATGAAGTTCAAAACCTTTTGAGATGTTCTTGCCGGAACCAAAAATGCAAGTGAGATTCCTTCATCTTGAGCACATCAAAGTTTGTACACCCTTGGATTGACACTCGAATGATTCTTTTGGCCAACTTACTTTTCTGATCTATTTGGGAAGAGGTGAATGGTGGAGGGTCCACAATCCCAATCTTGCAGACTCGCAATCTTCACAATTCAACTTATGCATTCTTGCACCTTTTACTTAATCAACCAACCCATGAATTTGAAGAAAGAAACATCAGACTCAGAAAACTTTTGATAAAAAAAATTTCCATACCTTGGAGACTACTAAGAGCTGTTGATGCATTAACCTTGGAACTTTGGCTAAGCAATCCAATGCAATCTCATTGGGTAGTCTAGGCAGAATGATGTCAGTTGGAAAGTGGAATTAGAAGGAGCAAGACTGTAATGCAGTTCATCTCCCAAAACAGAGACTTCAGAAGGTTTGCTGGTCTTTGCTAATTTCAAAACTGATGTTGATTCTTCGGCACATGATTCTCCACTCTACAACCTTCCCATCCTGGTTGCAAGCAAACAAGCCCTAAATCAGGGGAAAAAAGCCTAGAAAATCCCCACAAAACATGAACATTACAGATTCTATTTCTTGAAGGAATCAGTTTTCACTCTTTCTTTCCACAATTTCAGTTGTGAACAGATCAAAGACTGCAGTTGCTCTGGAGTGTTTGGGAAGTATATTTGCAGCTGCAAAGTAAATTAACTTTATAAAGATACAGAGTGCATTTTTTCATGTGCAGAGTGTTTTTGCAGATTGATAGTGTGTTTTGCAGCACTCTTTTCTGGTTTGTTTTCTCAGTCACTGGCATCTTGATTCTTCACATATGTCCATGAAAGCAATCTCAAACCTCATCATAACATTGGTAGTGGTAGTGACTACCCTCATTGAGGGTGTTTCAAAGTATTGCAAACATGGCAAGAGGGGGTATAGTAAGGAATAAGTTGTGCCTTTTGTTTAACAAACTCTTCAAGAGGTCCTACACCCAAGTGAGAACACGTTTTTTGCATGAACTGAATCTTGTATTTGATGGATAAATAGATAAACATTAGGCATGTGGAACAGTTGTCTTCGCTTATCTTAGACAAAAGCAAGCAGCAGGAGGGCAGGCTAACAGATGTACAAAGCACCAAAACCCTCATCCCTGAGCATGTTCTTTTCCACATCATAACCCGAACCTTGACCCAACTGAATGCGCACCTGCAACAATTGGCCCAACTCAGGTCAGCCTTTATATCCCAAAACAAAATGACGTTGCAACTTAGTGATTCATCATATTATGTCCCATTTCAGTTATTTGGGCCTTAAACAAGCCTGAGGATGTAATAATACAAAACAAGAAGATCATTTTTTTCAATGGACGCGCATAAAATTATGTATCCATATTATATTGAGCTGGATCTGAGAACTTCCAAAAATACAAAAGTGAATCTTGGGGTGAAGGTTCGATCTCCTCCCCCAACGGATTTGAAAATAAGCGAGAAAAAAAAATACCAAAAATCTGAGCATAACAGGAAGACATAAAGCAAACACCTTGATCATGTCCACAGGCTGAATGACACACGTCGCGAGCATACCAGAGGCTCCTCCATTGACAAATGGCTTCACTGTATTCCACACGTTGCCAGTCTTGGGCTTCTCCCCTGCCATCTCTCTGAAGGACTTGAAAACCCGACCGATCTGATATTGCTCTCCTTCCTCTTCCTGAGACCTAATGGTGAGAAAAAACCCACGAGAGGTGTCTGTCTGCACCCTCCTCAGCAAGAAAGAAGAAGAATAGGCAGAGCTCTGACCCGCGGTGTGCTGCAAAGCCCCTCTTCAATCTAAATCATGTCGAAGTATAGGGCTTCATACTTTTAGTTAAAATTAGAGCGTTTCCTTAAAAGAAAAAAAACTAAGCATCGGATATGCGACGGTTAGTTAAAATCAGAGCTTTTCCTTAAAGAAAAAATCGCTATGCTTTGATAAAAAGTATTGTGCTTGGATGTAAAGTATTTAGCCTAAGCGTCGGATATGCGACGGTTATGGGAATATCCGTCGCTTAACCGACGGTTATGAGAATATCCGTCGCTTAAGAGACGCTGGTGGTTACATTTACCAAAAAAAAATTTAACTTTGTGATATTTGGTAGGTTGAAAAAGAGAAATCCACGCGCCGTCGGAAGTAACCGTCGGATTTTGGATCGAAATGTAGTAGTGATAATAAACATCACAAGTAGTTCTTCTTTCACCATTCAGCACATATACAACAATCACACCTTTACCATTAACTTTTACCTTTCTGTCATTACCTAACATCACTTCAGACTGAATGCTTGTATCTAGACTTGAAAATAATTCCTTATTTCTAGTCATGTGGTTGCTACATTTGCTGTCCAAAAACATACATCTTTTGAGCTTTCCTAGGTGACATTACAATTCAAAAACATTGTCTTCTTTTCACTTTTAGTCTTCTATGTAATGTGTGTAGACAACTTACTAGTATCTGCTTGCTTCTTACAACACTTGTTAGAAAAGTTCCCAAATTTATTACAATAGAAACATTGAACTTTAGATCTGTCATCCCTTTGATTTCTTGGCTGCCATGCTCTACTGCTACTCCCCCTTACACTAGGCATATTCTATTGTAACTTCTCTTCATATTCTAAATCGTTTCTGTTGTCACTATGATCAACACTTCGACCTCCTCTTCCTCTGCTACTAGTTCTTCCTCTGCCTCTACCTCTAGTAACATGTAACTGAGATTTAAAATAATTTTCTAATGGAGTATCATCATACCCGTTCATTCTTTATTCATGAGGAACCAAAGAACCAGTCATCTCACCAATGTGCATTTGACTAAGATTTTTAAACTCTTCAATTGAAACAATCATTGCTTCAAACTTCTTTGGAAAACATCTCAGCAATTTTTCAATCACATGCTTATCTGAGAGGTCTTCACCATACTATCATAGCCGGTTTACAATGTTCATAACTTGTGTCATAAAACTATCAACAATCTCCCTATCCTTCATCTTTATATTCTCAAAATCCCTTCTCAAGTTCTGCAACTTAACATTCTTCACCTTGGTAATACCTTGATAACAGGTTTCAAGAATGTCCCAAGATTTCTTTGAAGACTTAGCACTTGATATCTTCAGGAAAATGGATTGACTTAGGCCTTGCTTAATAAGACCAAGAGCTTTATTATCCTTCTTCCTTTTTTTTTCCAAGAGAACACGCTCAACATTTGACAAAGCCAATTCAGCAGCTTGATCACTTGGTTCCCGATGCCCAATCGTAAGAAACTCCCCAAGGTCCTGAATGCGCAAGATAGTTCTCATCTTAATAAACCATGTTCATAATTTTTTTCAGTCAACACATGGATTTGTGGCTGTACTACACTGCTGTTAGTAGGCATCTCAAATAAAATTCCAAAAAGAATGAGCAAGAAAACTCAACCTCACTTTGATACCATTGTGGGGAAGGCAGGGGAGTGCCGCTCTCTATATCAGCAACACTAAACCTCACAAATTAGCACCTACATGATTGTAACAGCCGGTTGTTACAGCTCATATTACTCACAAGACTCAAATCAACACCTACGGGACTGTTGCACCTAGATGTTGCAACTAACAGTACTCTACAGGTGGTGTTGCACCTAGCTGTTGTAGCTGACAACAACCTACAGAACAGTAACAACTGAGTTGCACCTGACTGTTTAACAAATTCCAGATAAACCCTGAATTCATAAACCTAATACTAATACTATCTTATAACAATAAAACCCATTTATATATTCAGACTAAAAATATGCTATGATTTCTCAGCAAACTAACTTTAAAAAAAAGTAAACCCGAGTTTTCAAACTAAAAAACAGAATAAAAATAAAATACACAGTAAAATATGGGTTTCGAATATAGGTTAATCTCTTCATCTATTTCTCTGTCTATGTATCAAATGTGAATTCCAAGCTAGGTATTTATAGCATTTTGACTAACTTGGTCATTAACTGCTAATTGACCTTTTGTAATAAAAAAATGAAATTCTCTATTTTACAAATTTGGAGTTTGACACAATAAAAATTGTATTGCCCCTTCATACATTCGATATGCACTTGCGGGCATATTCAAAATGGCTTTTCATAATTTAAATAATATAATGTCTGTCTTTTTGCATAAGACGGTGTTGCCTCTTCAAATTTCATGCAGCCAGCTGGGGAGTAATTATCGGATTCCAACAGAATATCCATGGAAATAATATTCCATTCATGTTCCAGATCTTATTCATCCTCACTTTTTCAACAAATAGAATGTGTTCGCTAATCCAACATGCCTTTCCCGGAGTGTTTCTCTGTTGCCACACATAAAAATAATAAAGGTCAAACTCTTATTATTGGAATTTGGTACTTCCTTCTTACTAGTAATTTAGTTTTTTCAAAGCTCAATTTTTTAGAAAAGAGTAAGTAAAACCAATGTAGAACAACCCAAAATTTACCCACGTGAAAGATGTCAATCAACATAAATTTAGATCGAGTTAATCAACTTGAGTTTACCTCAATTCGCAGTATTTACATTATTTTTTACTCATGCTCAGTAACTCCTTCCATCGTGTTTCTATAGGAGTCATGGCCACCTTTTCACGGAGCAGACACTAAGTTTTTTAAATCTTCTAACAGGGAAGTCGTAAAACTAAATTTTTAGTTTGTGTAGATAAAAGTAACAAAACTAACCAAAATACTTTTTTTTACTGAATATTTATAAGGTAAAAGAAAAAAGGAAATGCAATGACAAACGGAAATACAAATTAAAGGTGATGTAAGCAGTTTGTATTTGTGGAATATTAAACCTAAACTTTTATTTGTCTAGATAAAAATAATGATGATATAAGCTATCCATCTGAAAAAAAATCTAAACAAAAATAATTTTTATAAAAAAATGCCAATGACCAATTAGGTGAATATCTAAAGAGAAAGGAAAAAAAATAAATGTTACTGAACAATTGCTTGGTATTTTAGCGTTATTATTTTATGTCCATATCCCTATTCCTCATCCTTGTTGCTCCACTTATAGTTTAGCAAACATATGCATGAGTAAATATCAATATCGATCTATATATAAGGTTTAAATTAATGGGAACCTTTTATATATAGTTGGATTGTCAATTGGGTCTAACAAAGTGATTAAGAGATTGTCTCCATCCAAGTTTTTTTAAAACAATAAATTAGGGAATGATGAGCTAAACAACCTTTCTAGATATATGTAACAACTTGCAACTCACATGTATCGGAAACTTATAGTTCAAGCTTAGATCTTCCAAGACATATACTTCATAAAGAGTATATTGTTGTAAAGGATTGAAACCCTATTATTGACTTGACCTTATGCCCTAAAGAATCTAGGTTTACCGTTATCCTTGAAATGGGGAGTTTGTGTTTATTTTAACAGATAAATTGAGGAATGGATAGCTAAAGAACCTCCCAACTTGGGATGGAGTGTTATCGTTCACACCCATGTTTAAAGAGTATACTTTTATAAGGGTTTAAAACCCTATTAGTGAGTTGACCCCATCTCCTAAAGAATAAAGGGAATACATATATCCTTTAAATAGGGAATGTGTGCATAAGAAGTACTAATTTATTTTTCTAAGTAATGATTATATTATTATTTAATTATATTTTGAACATTTTGAATGTTTCCCTATAAATACTAATTTTTTATTTTTCTAAGTAATAATTATATTATTATTTAATTGGATTTTGAACCTTCACAATTTTTCCCTCTTACATAGAATGTATAGTGTAAAAGTTGTTTTACTTTTTACTTTTTTTTATTGTTGTTTAAACATTTCGTTATAGATTTTTTTTCACAGAGAGTAGCGAGGTGCTCTACAACCCAATATGGGGGCGATGTTGGGACGAAAGGAAACCTATCGTTACCAAAAATAAATAAAAAATATATGTAGGCTCATAAATAAAATAAATACATGTTGGCTCATAAAATAAAAATAAAAAATTATGAAAAGTAATTTAAAAAATACAAGTCAACCTAAGAAATTACAAAATTAAAACTTAAACCCGAATGTATCAAGCAAGAGAGGGATCAAATTTGAGTTTAAGATTAAAAAAAATTACACCTCAAGAAATTGGATCACTCTCAATGCTTGAATGATCTAAGTCTAAGATGGATCTATGTTGGTTGTTATAGCATAGAAGATCCAAAATTTCATTACACCTGCTGTTAACACATATGATCTAAAAAGTTTCATTTGGATTTGGTTGGAATGTCCACTCTAAACTTTATTACAAGTAATCATTACATTTTTAAAAGTAAAACTATCCAAATTAATCATATGTTAATTTACTAAATATAGACAAGATTAAAATAAATATGCCTAAAAATAAGGTACCTTTAATCTATAAGACTTAGTTAATTAGATGAAAAATTAAACTTATGCTCGTGCGGTTTTTGGACCACATAAAAATAATGAATAGAATTACACTTTACATTGTCTAAAAAAATGAGCTTTCCAGAAAAGTAAGTTTGTCCTCATAGTAGCCAGCTCAACAATCACAACACGATTTGAACAAAAAATCCAATGACAAAATCCGATGACATCCGATGAAATCTAATGTTTTGTTGGATTTAACTTTCAAATTACAAATTTTGTTGCATTTCGACACAAAAATTCATCGGATTTTATACCTTCACTCTTCGTCGGATTTTCAACCTTCCAACTCGTCGGATTTTCAACACCTAACTTTGGAACTTCATCTTCTTTTTTACCACTATCTTCATCAAATTTTTGACCTCCGATATCATCAAATATTCGACCCTAAACTTCAAACTTTGTCGGATTTGTGACGTTCATGGTTTTTTTTGCAATGATAACTAGGTTCAATATCGTCGATTATCTGACGAATGTACAATTTGAAAATATATAAACAGCAGAAACATTCTAACATGTTTTCTATAGAAACAATATATGGTTTGCGAAAACTATTTTATTCCTCAATGGATGGTTTGAGGTATTGTTTTATTCTTCGACAGATGGTTTGCATAATTATTGTATTTTTTTACGGATTGTTTGCAGATAACTATCATCATCATCATCGTCATCATTGTCATCATCATCATCATCATCATCATCACCATCATCATCATCATCATCATCATTATCAACTTCATCTCCATCTTCATCATCAAACATGACTGAAAGTAACATTTCAAGCAACAAAAACCATACCTATAGTTTAATTAATGTGCTACATGGGGCCAACGTTGAAATTTTTAATAAATGTGTCAACTTGGTCTGAAATTTGGCATGGTTAGACTAGACACATGCATTTGAGGTGTGGGAGTGTTTCTAGACTCAAACATCATCATCATCATCATCGTCGTCATCATCGTCATTGTCATCATCATCCTCATCATCATCATCATCGTCATCATCATCATCATCATCATCATCATTTCATGTGACATCAACATCATGATCACCATCTTCATCATTGTCATCATCATCTTCATCATTTCATATGACATCAACATCATGATCACCATCTTCATCATCATCATCGTCGTCATCAAACATAACTGACACTAACAATTCGAGCAGCAAAACCATACCTATAGATTAATTAATATGCTTCATGGGGCCAACATTGAATTTTTTTTATATATGTGTCGGCTTGGTCTAAAATTCGGCATGGCTAGACTAGATGCATGCATTGACAGTGTGGGAGGGTTTCCTGACTCAAATATCGTCATTGTCATCTTCATCATTTCATATTACATCAACATCATGATCACCATATTCATCATTATCATCATCATCATCATCGTAATCATCTTCATAACTAACATCATCATAGTCAATGTCATCATCATCATAGTCAATGTCATCATCATAATCAGTGTCAACTTCATCATCATCTTCATTGTCAAACATGACTGACACTAACAATTTGAGCAACAAAAACCATACCTATAGATTAATTAATGTGCTACATGGGGCCAACGTTGAATTTTTTTATATATGTGTCAGCTTGATCTAAAATTTGGCATGGTTAGTCTAGACACATGCATTGATGGTGTGGCAGGGTTTCTAGACTAAAACATCGTCGTCATCATCATTGGCATCATCGTCATCATTATCGTCGTCATCGTCATCGTCATAATCATCATCATCATCATCATCATCATCGTGTTCATCATCGTTTTCATCATTTCATATGACATCAACATCATGATCACCATCTTCATCATCATCATCATCATCATCACCAAACATGACTGACACTAATAATTCGGGCAGCAAAAACCATACATATATATTAATTAATGTGCTACGTGGGGCCAACATTGAAACTTTTTATATATGTGTTGGCTTGCTATGAAATTTGGCATAGTTAGAGTAGACGCATGCATTAATGATGTTGGAGGGTTTCCATACTCAAACATCATCATCATCATTAGCATCAGCATTAGCATCATCATCATTTCCATCATCATCATCATCATCATCATCCTCATCATCATCCTCATCCTCATCCTCATCATCATCATTGTCATAATCATCGTCAACTTCATCATCATCTTCATCGTCAAGCATGACTCACACTAACAATTTGAGCAACAAAAACCATACCTATAGATTAATTAATGTGATACTTGGTGCCAACATTGAAATTTTTTATATATGTGCTGGCTTGGTCTAAAATTTGGCATGGTTATACTAGAAGCACGCATTGACAGTGTGGGAGGGTTTCCAGACTTAAAAATCATCATCATCATCATCTTCATCATTTCATATGGCATCAACATCATGATCACCATCTTGATCATCATCATCATCATCATCATCAAACATGAATGACACTAACAATTCGAGCAGCAAAAACCAGATCTATAGAATAATTAATGTGCTATGTTGGGAAAACATTTAAACTTTTATATATGTGTCGGTTTGGTCTAAAAATTGTCATTGCTATACTAGAAGCATGCATTAATGGTGTGGGAGGGTTTTCGGACTCAATCATCATCATCATCATCATCAAACATGACTTACACTAACAATTCGAGCAACAAAAACCATACGTATAGATTAATTAATGTGCTATGTGGGGTCGATGTTGTTAGGAATTTCACACCTTCTATGGATAGAAACTGTTCCTCTGGTCTGAATGGTTTAGATCCAGAAAAATAGTTCACAACAAGGTTGGAAGACTTCTCCTAGAAACTACAGACACCTAGAATACAATCTTTGATGGAATGATGTGGCTCTTCACCTATGGCAAAATATCTCCAAGAAAATACCTGCATAAACACATCAAACACAAAAGATAAAAAGTACTAGAACATCATCTATAGATCTATATCAGTGACTAAGGAGTCCGATAATAAACATGCAAGATTACACATAACAACTAGATGGGAAAGGAACTAACTTTGCATTGATAAATAATGAAAGAGTTTACAACATGTGCCTTAGTGTTGATGCACTCCTCCACCAAACTGATGTCTCATCCCCAATAGCTCCAACTTGATCCTCTATGATCACTCTAATAGATCAGGCCAGAATGTCACAATGGTAGCATGACTTTACTCTCCCCTGAACCATGGGGTATGAGCCTATTTTTATAGGCATCAAATAGATAGATATGGTTGAGATTTTGGTGGGTGAGGTTGATAGGATATCCCCAAAGGATGAATCTCAAGCTCAACTGACCCAAATGAATCAGGATAAGGCCTACCACAAAGATTTTGATCTAGAAGCTTCGTGAATTCTCTATTTTTCAATTTTTACCAAGGGCACCACTACTGCTCCTTGATGACAGAGCGGTGTTAGGGAAGAACTGCTCTTCAAACAAAGAGTAAAGGCAGTGCCATTTCCTGTCTTTAGCATAACTTAGGAGGTGCTGAAGAAGGTACTACTCCTATGCTTAAGGTTAGAAGTGGTGCTAGGTTTTTATATGCAAGCTTGACATATATATCAATGTTCTCAATTAAATATTTGGGAATGAGGGAAAACATGGATGTTTAGGATCTTATCAAATGTTGATGATGAGATTTGGGTATAACAGAATTTCCCCGAAAGCATGAGGCTAGAGGGATACGATAGGTGAGAGCTTTGATAGAGCAAGTTATCACTTTGAGGCAGGAATCAGTTGATCGAAGATCAACATCAACAAGGCATATACAATACATCAATACTTTTGACTCATGAGAAAATGTGTCATCACCATGGTTGTAGACTAATACAAGGCATATCCATGCGAGATATTAACAAACATGGCTACTAGAATACATCGTAGATACATGTGATAGAGGACTCAAAGTAGGATTCTATCCATGTGATTACAATGATCTGAAGTTGAACATGGTAGAAACCACTTGATTACCTGTCAATGATGTGAACCTTTAACAAGTGCAAGGGATATCACCATTAATGTCAATGATTCCCAAGGTACCCTAGTACAATCTACTCAGTGCAAATAGATGTTTTGATGTCAAACACCCAATGGAATCTATCGATCAAAGGTTAATGATGTGAACCATTTTCGAGAGCGAGAGAATATGTCATTGAGGCATACATATCTCAAGGTACTAAACTTGTTTCTAAGACTAATTCCTGAATGATGAGTTGATGTCGACAAGAATAGTCTCATCGAAGGAGGGCCATGATGAATCCCACATCGATGACATGAAACTCGAAATTTTTTTCTAGAATGTTGTAGATAATGTAACCATTGGACTGACTCAAAAGTATCGACACAAAGGTTGTTTTAAATACAGAAGTAAACTTCTTACTCCCTTTAAACATCGGGCAGCACGACAATATACTTGGAATCATGACTGGACCAGATGGACACACAATACAACAATGGATAATGCATTCTTTTGAAAAACTCAAAGGAGTGAAATGACTCATGAAAGTGGATCGACTCGTAAGTTAGTTAAATACCCAATTGATTGAATGATATACAGATAAGTGCCATGTTCAAAGGTGAAAAACATCTTCCATTTTATTTGCAAAATGAACTGATTCCCTTCCCTTAATTTCCCCATCATGATTGATGAGTGCCTCTTTACTTTTTTATGAGTCCAAAGAGGGTAACAAACGCCCGTTTTATCTCATCCGAAGACAAGTCTATTCTCATATATTTCACACACCCGAGAAAGGATAGGTTCGTTCCCTTAACGGGTCTCTCAGTGTTTAGTTTAACGAGTCCAATGAAATAAAACTCGGTATCGTCCATGTTTAAAGAGTCTGAATGAAGACGGAAGAAAACTCCAAAGGGTCCTTTTTCATATTATTTAGTCTCTAGGGCCCAAAAAAGTATAAATAATACCCAAGAGAACTCTTATAGTTATGATTGGCTAGAATGTTCCTTTTTCATAAATAGTCCATCCGAACCGAAAAAGAGATAACCTACCATCGGAGAGACGACTCTTCAAATACTTTTACGAGTATGAAGAAGACAAGTACTCGATCATCTTTTCATATTTAGGGAGTCCGAAAAAAGTTTAAAGGAGAATCCATTAACTTTTTTCATGTTTTAATCCAGAGCATGAAAAAATGATAAATTAAGCTCAAACCACTTTTCATGTTTTAACCAGAGCACAAAAAATGAAAAGTATCAACACCATCTTGCTGTTTTTAACGAGCTCGAAGATCAGTTGAAAGAATGCTCGAAGATTGGTTTCATTTTTACACAAGATCAAAACCAATGGGTAAACTATGCTTGAAGAATACCATTAACATGATATATAGAGGTTGGAAGCTTTCCCCTAGCATGGTTTCTAGGGGATGTACATGCCCCCAAAACTTTATTTCGTCTGACAATTCTTCTTCCATACCCAACCTAAAAAACCTGGTTACTAATGCAAAAATGTTCACCAGAGGTGTAGGAAGAACGAGAATCGGGAAGATGAAAAGAAGGTTCAAGTTCTACCACTAAAGGGAAGACTTGACTCAAGAGAAGGGGATCTGTTTCATTTTTAGACAAGCTTGAAATGGAAGGTAACTATGCTTGGAGAAAACTGACATGATGGTCGAAACTTGACATGATGGTGAGGTGTTGTTTCATTTTTGAACAAGCTTGACATAGGAGAAGAACTATTCTCTCAGATATGGTTTCTTTTTTATGCAAGATCGAAACCAAAAGGGTAAAATTTGATTGAAACAACCTATTTCATTGTTTAACGAGATTGAAATAGAATATAAACTATGCTTAAGGATATCCATTTCATTTTTTAATGAGCTTCACATAGAATGAGAACTTTTCTAAAAAACATGTTTCATTTTTTAATGAGCTTGACACAAAAAATAAAATTGTTCTCGCAATCCTGATCCTACGCAACATGATACCTAGAGGTTGGTAGGTTTCCCCCTTGCATAAAAGCTAGGGACTTAACTCCAGTATGATTTCCATATACTAGAGCCATGTCCCCCATTTTACCTATGATGGAAAGAAGCTAACTAGAAGAAGGGGAGGGAACCACAAGAACATGCGGGACATTCAAGGAAGTCTGATAACTAGGAGTCATACAATGATTGAGTTTAACAAAGGAAAGATGATCAACAGTAAAAATATTCCCATCATGGAGAAAATACATCACTCAAAAGAGTGTGGACAGTACATATTTCCTGGTGTAAACATAATCACGTCCAAGGAGAAAATTAAAATATAAGGGACCTTGGACTACCATAACATCGATACAGACAGTTTGTTTTCCAAAGTAATGGGAAACTGAGGAAGGATCCCTAAAGTCACTTTAGGTATTTGATTGAAATCTAGTATATGATCGGTAGCTAGTACAAGCAGAGAAGAACCTATGGCTTTCCAAGCATTAGAGGATATAATGCTAACAAATGCTCCATCCTCGATGATAGTGTAAAGTATACTCTTAGTGGTAATTCGCATAGATATCTGGAAAGGAACACTCGAATGAAGATGAGACTTTGTTAGGTTACTCCAGTCAAAGGAAATAAACTCAGTACTTGGATAGAGTTCTGTCAAAAGAGACAAAATTTCCTCTTGTCGAGAACAATTAGAATGAAGCATAAAAACTTCAGCAGGCTTTAGTTCATTCTCTACTGGAAGAGAAGAACAAAATGAAGATTTGGTCAAAGTGACTACTTTAGTATTAGCACTCTCAGATGAAAGAGTGGGATTAGGTAGAGATGACGGTGACTTGACCACTTTAGTTTCACTCTCCAAAGGAAAAGTAGGATCAACCATAGATGAATCTGAATTGACCACTTGGAATTCACTCTTGGAAGGAAGAGTGGGGTCGACTACAGGTAAAATCGAATTGGCCACTTGGTCAACTAGTGGGGGTTCAAGAGACAACTTACAATAACCTATTGGAAGCCATTGTTGAGGAACTGTAATATCTTCCAACAACTTAAAATCTTTATCCATGCTTGGACAAAGAAAAGTACGATGCATAGCCTTGCATATCAAGAAAGGATACAATACTTTACCTTTACAAAATTTTACCAATGGGTCACTGGTTGAGGGAGTATCATCAACATGATGATCAGAGTTTGATGACACAGATGGTTTGGACTTTTTAGACCACTCTTCTTGCACAAGGGAGACCGGGACACTTCTTAAGAACATGGTCCCCCTTGCAAAGCTTACAAGGGAACTTGGGTTTCCCGGGCATTCTCTTAAAATGAGCACCACCAAGAGCATATGGTTGGTGATTTTTCTCTTTCTTATCCTTATTCCTCTTACCCTTCCCTTTATTCTTCTTCTTATCCACCTGACTACTAATCGTAGAGCTTTGTTCAAGCGAAGAAGAAGAAAGGGTTGAAGCCACAAATGATGAAGAAGGAGCAGGATGAGGTTTAGTTTGATCCTCTCTTAGAGAAGAGGTGACATTTGAGACATTAGGTGTAACAGGAATTACCAAATTAAATATCCATTCTGGTAATCCTATAGTTAACCCAGGAATATTTAGTGTGGCAATAAAGGGAGGACCAATACCTTCACTTGGAGGGAATACAAAAGGTACACCTTATAAAGGGACCTCTTGAGTGGTAGTCCCAGATGGGAATTCCATCTCTAAACTCTCTAAAAACCTCCTAACTAACATGCACAAGAAAGCACTACTCAAACTAAAAGCAACAAAAAAACATGTGAAAGGAGTGGATAAGAGTTAGGAACCTCACAAGATTGTCCAAAATGATAATTCAGATGGTTTGAGGATTCCTAAAAGGGTCTCCCGATATACACTAGGTACATGGGAGCTCAAATCCGTAGTGGCTGTTATAGCGGATTTCACCACACTAGGTGAATCACACATTGTATGGCCTTCCCCTGTCCCGCTGCAGACTCATTAGCCCCTATGGACCAATTGTTGTCTTTTGATGTATCATTGACCATCCCTAAAAACATTAGAAAAATGATGTACACGGACGTTTCCCCAATAACCACGTACATACGCGGATATTCCCTCTATAGTCGCGTACATCGGGATGTGTGCATAATCCAAAATCCTTTGGAGCGTTCCTTGACTTGGATCCAACTCATATGACTCCTGGCCTTCCATATGCCTTGAGATCGCACGGATTCGACCTTTCAGTATCACTTTGAAAAGCTATATAAGGAACCCTTGAGACATTGAAAGCAGAAGAGAGAATTGAGAGTATCGAAACTATAGTCCATTGTTGCCAGAACTATACTTGAGTCTGCATCCCTTTGTCCCTTGGAGCACTGTTCTGTTCTTCCCAAGCTTT
>LPNX010188771.1:21122-77519 GCA_001517045.1 Pseudotsuga menziesii | reverse complement strand
TTCTATTGCATATTGGGAAAGATTGATTTCTGGAGTCTAGTTGTCTGTTGTGGTACCCCAAGCCATAGGAATTTCTCTCCGTAACAGAATTGGCGACTCTACTGGGGAGTTCCTAGTAATTGTCCTTTGGGGTTTGATCTCTTAGCATTCAATGTATTTGAATTGCTCTCTCTCTCTTGTTTATGTGTCAGATATGGGGGCATGTATGCCTGGTAGAGCCTGATTGGTGTGAATTTAGTCTCAGCCTATCTGTTTGCCTTGAATTTGTGCATCTTTTTCTTCCTGTACGCGGGTTTGTTGCTTACAGTTGCGTATACACGCGGTTTCCCTTTGGATTTCCGCGTATACACGCGGGTTCACTGCGCACAGTCGCGTATACCCTGGTTTTTTACCTTTTTGTGGAAGATAGTGGATTGCTGGGTGAATGCTGTTAGTTGTTGAGTCTCCTTTGGCACTACCTGAGTCTGTTAATACCTCTGTTTTTTACCAGAAACATTTTTTTTAGCCTAAATTTTTTCTTTTAGGAAAGTTCTTGTCATGGCATCTTAGATTTTTTGTTTGAGATTAGTGCATTAGAGTCCTTTTTCCTTAGTTCTTTGCTAGAATGTTGTTTATGTGTGCTTGCAGAGTCTGGGGTGGTTAGAATCAATCTTTTGCTTTTTGTATCTCTTTATTTTCAAAAAATCCAAAATATTTGCTTATCATCATGCATTGCATTATGCATTTTGCATTGTACTTGCATTAGATCTAGATTTGATTTGGAGTAATAGTTAGGAATTCATATAGGGAAATTTGCATTCAGCATTTGAAGAAGGAATTGTGCATTCACGTAGTACGCATACCCTATTTTCATGGACACAATGCATTTGCATTGATTGTTAGGTATGCATTTTACTTCTTGTTGCGTCATAACACCATTAGTTGCATGACCATATCATATTTTTGAGTAATAAAGCCAACTAAAATCAACGCTAAATAAAATGAATTACACTCTTTTCTTTTCTAGGGTGCACCAACAAGCTTAGGTTTTAGGATCTTGGAATAGTTCATTGAAAGTTAATTCTCCAAGATCACTAAACAACAACAACTAGGTGTTTGTCCAGGGAGTGTGTGAAATCCTTGGTATAACTAGCGTTCTCAGGAAGCTCCCCTCAAAAGGGAGTCAAGCACTAGGCAATGTGAGTGGTTGTTAATTGGGATAACCCCTGGTCTAGAACTGTGTAGCACCGGCGATATAGCCAGGATTGTATTCGTATCTGGGGGCTCTTTCGGGAGTTTTGGGCTTTGCTACCCTGCCCATACGGTCAATCCAGCCTATGACTATCCGCCTGAGCATTGATTATATTGAGGTGACCTTAGTGACCTTACCTAGGATATCGAGGGGGTACGTGTAGAGGTTATTCTGCATGTGTCCCAGCCAGGTTGGGGTCGGACAGCACAGTCACTTTACGCGTTGAAGCTGAGGGCCACAATAATTGGTTTTGAACCTTCACCTGTGGTGACAAGGGCCTCTCAAGCCTCTCCTAGGCGAGACATATCGGCCACATTCGGGAGCTCACTTATCCAGCCCTTGTTTGCTTGCTATTGGCTTTAGATTTTATAGTGATTTCTCTGTGCACGCTAGTTGTCCTAGGGTTGACGTAAATAGAGAGTCTTTGCTTTTTTGTTGAGTCATTGTGGAGTCGGGTGCGGTTCCACGCCGTTCTCGTCGGTTAGCAGGACTTTCTCCTTCCACTTCTCCTCCTCCTTTGGGAGAGGGGCCTAGATGGTCCTGGCGGACTGTATCACACATTGATTCACACACCATGGAGGATCATTCAGAGACTATTCCTGACCCACCTCCTCCTATTCATATTGACGATGGGGAAATTACTCCTACATATGATCCCTCACCTGACCTAGGTGAGATCGGTCTCGTTATTTCCCAGATAGGATCTTTGCATGATAGACCTACTCACACTAGGCCAGATTCCCCATTGACCCATTATCGGTATGGAATGCCGGATGATGCCAAGACTCACTTTGAACCTCCTAGCACCAGCTATGGTAGTTATGTTACGACTGGTTTTCCTATGCACGATTTGACATTTCATGTTGAATCCGACTTTGACCCTAACACTATACCTGGGGGCATTCCCATTCCTTACATTGAGGAGAGGTTTGGGAGTACTAGTCACATTGCACCTTCCATCCCAGCGGTGGAAGCTCCATCTTATATAACTTCTAGGTCTAGAGTTAGTGATCCGATAGGGATTCCAGGTTCTAGACGAGTGACAATAGGCACTAGTACATTTCTTCTTACAGAGATTTCTTCATCCTCGCTTCCGAGTTCTTCAAATGCAAACCCTCCACCTTACTCTTATGGTCCTTCGAGTCAGCACGTAGCTACGAGTCAGATCTGTACTGCAATTACTAGACCTATTGTGTCTCAAGCCTACATACCACCCGTGGTTTCGGGAGGTTATGTTCATGTTTCTAGAGGTCAGGTTACTACTTCCTCGACATATATCCCTACTTCCGGTATGTATATTCCTACTTCCAGAACGTATATTCCTACCTATGGAGTGTCTCATGGGGCATCGCAAGCGATGACCTATGGACCCTACTATGGGGTGCAGTATGGACAGGTCTCTCCACCTTATGGAGGTGGGTATTCACAACCTACTTACTCTCCCAACTATGGCTTTGTAGCTCCTACTAGTCAAGGTCCACCTCATTATGCTACTTCTACGCCACCCTATACGGGTCATACAGGAGGAGGTCACTATGGCCAAGGTCATGGTGGTAACCAATCCTATATGAACCAGGGAGTAGTCCCTAGACCTCATCATACTAAGCTCCCTTTCCTCGCGACATTCAATTTACCTGACTTATCGAGACTTACGAACGATCCTGTGGCTCATGACCCGGCTTGGTCGGCTGTCCCTACCAAGCTTCCTTCTTACATACCTAATTTCGAAGGAAAAACAGGAGAGGATCCGAGTGAACACGTTATGACATTCCACCTATGGTTCTCTTCCAATTCATTGCATCAGGACTCAGTCCGTTTGAGACTATTTCAATGCACCCTTACAGGGCCTGCGGCGAAATGGTATATAGAGTTACCTAGGGGTGCCTTTATTTTGTTCGACGACCTTGCGATGACTTTTCTTAATCACTTCCAGCTACCAGTATGATATGATGTTGGTACTGAACTCTTTTTGACATTTCAGCAAGATAAAGCCACCCATATTTCTGATCATATTCAAGAGTGGCGTAGACGGAAGAGATTAATCAAATCCTTTATACCACCGGAATTCCTCCTTGAGTGGTTCCTCAAATCTTTATTGCCATATATTGCGAAGGATGTTTCCACATCTGGAGTGCAGAATAAGGAACAAGCCATCTTTAGGGCACAGGAACTAGACTTGATCTATGCTCAGTCTGGTTTGTTATATGAGATTATACCTAACACTCCTCGTTCTAGTTTCGATCCCAAGATCAAACCTGTACCACATGCCGATGGCATTATGGGTAGTGCAATTAAGAAACATGCATGTTCGGTTGTGAAACAAGTTGCTCAGTTGTCTATCAACCAATCTACCTCAGGACAAGCTACGGCTTCGTCTCAGCCCGTCCAAGCGGCGAATGTACTTGCTGTGCAATCGTCCAACCAGAAGGGTAACCAGCAACCCGGACGGAATCGAAAAAAGGGTAAAAACAATCATAAGAAGGGTGGGAATAAAAATGAGAATGCCAATAATAATGACAAGAACAATAAAAATGCTGGGGGCGACAAGGAGAATAAACGTAAGGTTAAGTTTCCTTGCAAGCTTTGTAAGGACAATCACCTCACTTACTTGTGACCTCGGATGGATGAAGCTTCGAAGTTCATAGCACAGGGCCCAGTTGTGTTAACGAACCCTTTACCTCATAACCAAAATATGAACTCGAAGTCCCATGATCAATCTAGTGATGAAGATCCACCTGAAACTAGTGGTCGTGGGTGCACTAATATGGTCCGTTCCGCGAAAGTTGTGATGTGTGCAAAAGATTATTCTTCGTCACAACCCAACCCAGGCAAAGAACCTGATCCACCAGGAACCCCTTTGCATATTGAGAAACCTGCAGATAAACCTGAGGCTGCACCTTGCATTCCTAAGGGGATACTTAAGCGTTTGGGGCATAATCGAAATGCCCGAGCCACCCAGAACTATTCAGTTGTTGAGGACTTGGGTCATGCTCCTTGTGCGATGTCTGCATTGGAAGTGCTTCAGAGTTGTCCATCGCAAAGGAAGGATTTGCTTTCCGCTCTTGGTGTGAATGGTGATGATTCTTCCTCAGTGATCAAATTTGAAACCGCAGGACGTCATCCTCGCTTTCCCTACTATGTGTCCCTTTTGGTGCATGTAGAATGTCTTAATATGATCATCAAGCATACTGTGATTGACGACGGCGCTGCTGCTTCTGTGATGTCTTTGTCTTGTTGGAAGGGTCTTGGTTCTCCTGAGTTGTCAAATTCTACGACCATGTTAACTGCTTTTGATGGGCGATCGTTTAGGCCACACAGTATCCTTCCTTCTCTTAAAGTCTGCTTGGGAGGGAAGACCGTTGTGATAGAGGTCGAGGTGGTTGATGCACCCCTTGACTACAATCTCTTACTGGGAAGGAATTGGATGTATAGTATGCAAGCCGTTGCGTCTTCTGTATTTTGCATTGTATGCTTTCCTCATAATGGGAAGATTGTAACGATTGATCATATGTCATTCAAGAATCCTCCTATTAGTGCATCTTCAAAAGCTTCGGTTCCGAAAGTTGAACATTCCCAGTCGGAAACTGGGAGTGTGGGTGTAGGTATGTATCCTTCCCTCAAGGGAACCTTTAGTTGTCTTGCACCTGTCCTCATGATAGGATCTAGTTTCGATGGTGCTTCCACGTCTATGAGATCGGTGCCTTTTCGCACAAGTCATATGGGAGATCCTTGGATTCTTCCTTCACCGAGTCTTTCGAGTGAGGCCATTGAGACGAGTGTGTCATTGCCTGCAGCCATGATAGCTTACCAAGCTAATCTTCAATCTGCTGCAGAGCCTTGTTCTTCTTCTTCATGGACAGAGGAAGAAGACCCCTATGTGCTGCCCGCATGGGCAGTACAGTCTTCTCATGCCCACGATTTCCTTGATACGGTTTTCCCTTCAGATGAAGCGATCATCGAGGCTATGTGGGGAGTTGAGCCGCAATGGGAGGAACTCCATCATAGATCATATTTCCTTCCAGAGCTTGACCTTTTGGAGCATGAGGATTATAGGGAGATTCTTAGACATAAAGTTGGTAGACCCATGATTCCATTAAGATCTCATGGTCAGATGGCTGATGGAAACATGGCAAACATATCGTCAACTATGCCTATCAACATTTCTCGCAACCCTCATACAATTGAGAATGTGTACATTGGGGCGGATTGTTCCCAAGATGAGACTCGTGAGTATACCGAGCTGTTCAAGGAATTCCGTGATGTTTTTGCTTGGTCTTACGATGAGATGCCAGGGATTGACCCTCGGATTGTCGAACACGAAATTAAGACTTACCCCAACGCTAAGCCTGTTCGACAGCGTTTACGCGCAGTAAATCTTAGGAAAGCACCCGCCATAAAGGTAGAGATAGAGAAGCTATTGAAAGCTGGTTTCATCTATCTCATTCCCTTGACAGAGTGGGTTTCAAATCCTGTTCCAGTGGATAAGAAGCAAGGAGCGATCCATATATGCACTGATTTCCGTGATTTAAATCGTGCTTGTCCTAACGATAACTTCCCCACACCGTTTATAGATCAGATTTTGGATGAGTGTGCGGGTAGCGAGGTGTTCTCCTTTATGGACGGCTTTTCAGGGTATAATCAGATTCAAACTAAGCCTGAGGACCAACATAAGACTGCATTCATTTTCCCTTGGGGAACATTTGCGTATCAAAAAATGCCTTTCGTCCTTAAAAACGCCGGAGCTACCTTTCAGCGGGTGATGACCTTGATTTTCCACGATCTCAAGTCCATTATTGAAGTATTTTTGGATGACCTCGCTGCTCATTCTCGCATGAGGATGCGTCATTCTTATCACTTGAGATTGGTATTCGAAAGATGCCGGCACTATGCTGTTAGATTAAACCCTCATAAGTGCATCTTTTGTGTGAAATCAGGTCATCTGTTAGGATTTATTGTTTCGAAAGAGGGTATAAGATTCGACCCTTTGAAGGTTGAGGCAATACTTCAATTGTCTCCCCCGCGAAATATTCATCATATTCAGTGTTTGCAAGGCATGGAAAACTTCCTATGAAGATTTGTTGTCAATTTCACCAATTTTACTAGAGGTTTTATGCGTCTCTTGAAGAAGGATACTCCCTTTGAATGGGATGAGTGAGCCCAGGAGTCCTTCGATGCACTTAAGCGAGCCCTAGCATCGGACTCGGTGATTAGTCCTCCAGATTATAGCCGTGATTTCTAATTATATGTGGCCGCGTCTTTAGAGACGGTTGGGATGGTTTTGGTTCAAGAGGATGAGGAGCTCCAGGAGCATGTAATATATTATTTGAGCCGAAACCTTATTGACGCAGAGATTCGGTATTCTCATGTCGAGAAGCTTGCCTTAGCCACCGTACATGCGGTGCAGCATTTGAGACATTATATTCTCCTTCACCAAACTTTGGTTGTTGCCCATGTCAATCCATTTCAGGTCATCCTCACACGTAGGATGATTGGGGGAAAATATAATAAATGGATTTTCATCCTACAAGAGTTTGATCTCGAATTTGTTTCGGCAAAATCGAAGAAATCTTTAATCTTTGCAGAGCTCATATCGGATTTTCCAAGCGAGGCTGAGGAGTTGGTATGTGAAGATATGTTCATTGATGAATAGATTTTCTTGATCTCAATGACTGACCCATGGTACGGTGATATCATAGTATATTTGCAAACACAGAGGACCCCTACTCACCTCTCACGAGATGAGCGACGTCGATTACGTCACGTTTCCAAGAACTACCCCATAGTGGACAATACTTTGTACCGCCATGGAGTAGATTCCCTTTTACGACGTTGTTTAACTCATGACGAGGCTGAGGTAGTGCTTAATGATTGCCACGGAGGGGCATGTGGTGGTCATTTATCTGGGCTTTCTACAGCTCAAAATATTTTGAGAGCAGGATATTTCTGTCCGTCGATATTCAAGGATTGTATTGAAGTGGTCAAGAGGTGCCACCCTTGCCAAGTGTTCGCACGTAACATGCGCTCGAAGCCTGCCCCGTTACACCCTATTATCACCGCCGGTCCCTTCACCAAGTGGGGGCTATATTTTATGGATTGCAACCCACCTTCGGCTGGGGGGCACCATCATATCATAGTGGCTGTCGATTACTTCACAAAATGGGCTGAGGCAATGCCTACAGTAAAATCCGACGGTGAGACAGCCGCTCACTTCGTATTCAACCAAATCATCTCTAGGTTCAGGATTCTGAGAGAGCTTGTCACTGACCATGGCTCGCACTTTCAGAATCGTATGATGGAAGAGTTGGCATCCAAGTTAGGATATAAGCAAGAGCACTCCTCTTCTTACTATCCTCAAGTGAATGGACAGGTTGAAGCAGTGAATAAATCACTTAAGTCCATTCTCCAACGAACCATCGCACAAAGCAAGATGAATTGGCATATTATGTTGTACCCTGCTTTGTGGGCATACCGAACCGCGGTAAAGACTGCCACTGGCTTTTCTCCATATCAGCTTGTTCATGGAGTGGAGTCAATATTTCCGGTTGAATGCGAGATTCCTTCGTTGAATTTAGTTGTGGAACTCTTACCAGACACTTCGCCTTTGGAGGAGCATTTGGTTCACCTTGAGCAACTCGATGAGCAACGTAGAGATGCCTTGGTGACTCTAGAGGTTAATAATCATCGCGTGAAGGCCCAATATGATAAGTCTGTCTGTCCGAGAGTGTTTAGTGAGGGATACTTGGTCCTTTTGTGGGATCAATCAAAAGAACCCTTGGGGGCAGGGAAGTTCAATCCTATGTGGCATGGTCCTTACGTGGTCAAGCGTGTATTAGAGAAGGGTGCCTAAGAGTTAGTGGATTACGAAGGGACAGTCTTGGCAGAGCCTAGAAATGGGCTCTATCTCAAAAAATACTATGCATGATCTTTAGCCAAGGCTGTTTGTTGTATATTATTGTACATATTTTTTGCATAGTTAGGTCTTGTTTATCGTGATCAGGTTTGTGATTAGTTTCCATTTCTTGTGGCAGATGTCAATGAAATCTTCCACCTACATAGGATTTGCGGATGGTGCAAGCCGTCACACTCAACACTCAGCCTCAGCTGCTTGGGTGATTTATACTCCTATGGGTCATGTACTGTCTTCAGGAGGTGTATGTCTACGGCCATCTTCCAACAATGTTGCTGAATATAGTGCCTTTATCGAGCTTCTATGGGATGCCATTTCACATGGTGTTCTCTCTCTTGAGGTAGGTCTTGATTCAGAGTTAGTAGTGTCACAGCTAAATGGTTTGTAGCATGTTAGAGATCCAATGTTATTGAGGAGATTCTTACGTGTGAGATTGCTAGAACGACAATTTGAGAACATAACATATATACACATTCCAAGAAATTTTAATCAAATTGCTAACTCATATGCTAACTATGTGTTAGATTGGCATTTGTTTCATTCATTATAAATTAATAATAAACACAATTTTTACACATGTAAATAAATAAACCGATCACCATAAAACTTTTTTATATACATCAAAAATGTGGTAATACATAATGTCATAATACAAAATTGGGGCTTTGAAAGCCACCATCATATACATGGTAGTACAAAATAGATACACTCCCAGGTGTCTACTCCTATGGAGGTGGATGAGGGTTGTGATCATGATATGTCACCAAGGCTCTAGCTAGCCGCCGGAATAATCGCACCCATGCGTGTGGTACATCCACCACCTGTCTCTGCATACCCTTAGGCAAGTCCTCGACTTGCGCCATGGGAATCCTGTGAGTCAATCGCACAAAGTTGGTATGGATACATTGGAGCGTTCACTCTGCATCCACACCGGTGATATCGTCTTCTCTTCCCCTCCGTCTATGACGTGGGAAGCCCTCTGGTCACCGTGGTCCCACATCTGCACATGAATGGTAGATGCCATTATGTATTGTCACCCAAAAACATGTCTTTTTTATTCCATTAATCAAGAAAACACAAAAAAATTAAATACTTCAAAAATTTTAAAAAGAGTAAGGGTCGAGATTCGTTACCTATGTCTCCATATGCTTACCCTAGTGGTAATGGCATGTCCGGGTCTCCGTGGAAGTCTATCCTTGCATAAGGGTAGTCCTCTATGGCAACAATATATCGTCGCCACCATGGAAAAAAGTCTGCTGGATAAGGGTTGGCCACCCTACCGCCCCCCAGTCTGTGCATCGCGTCTGCCCAATGTCGTTGGGCCGGATCTCGAACCCCGTGGAGAGGAACATCCACTCTAGGGCTCAATCCTAGAACACGCTCGAAGAAAAACATGCTCAAGATACTGCTGAACCCGAAGTTTCGTATCCTAACTGCCTTGCACTCACTGAGCTGATGTTTCATGTTTCTCAGTAGGGAAGTGCTCCAGTCATAGATGGTCGGTGTCATGCACTCCACCGCATAAAAATCAGTGGCCAAGAGGCCTGATGGAGTGATGATAGGCCCAGTACCTGTATAGCGTTGGTGGGAACTTGGCTCCCCACCTTCTCTGTCTCTGGGTAGCAGTACACAGCTATGTACTCGTCGATAGTCAGCCCATGAGCTGGCCCTCCTTGGGCACAAAGGTTCACCATCTCACCTCGCCATGATAGACCTATGATGAAATAGATATCATCCAACTCAATGGTGAGGGACATACCATCTAGCCGGAAGGACTCTGAGTCCGGATCCCAATAGTCTACAAGCATCTGTAGTAGTCCTGGTTTGGCCCTCAAGCCACCTAGGCATCAAAACTTGTAGAGTCTGCATCTTCTTAGAGCCTCTTGAGCCATTCTATTAGCGCTTACTGCTTCCTCTATATCACCATGCTCGCATTCTCGCCACTCTACCACCATCCTGCATGAGAGTTTGACCAAAATGTACATTAGATTCTTATAAATCCTTATGCACGACGTCATACGCGGCTGTTTTCAAAACAGCCGCGTATGTACGCAGTTTCTGGTCCCTTTTCCGCGTATAGCCAGCCCTATACATGGAAAAAGCCTCGATACCCGCGTGGGCCGTAGAGCTCATGTAAGTTTGGCCTTTAAAAATTCATTTGACCATGAAAAATAATAAAAATTGTATTGAAATGCAAGCTGAGAACATGAGTAAGTACCTGGAAGAATTGGTTGTGAATTCCGCCGGCTGGATCTCCTGGAATTCGTAGTTGAATATCAGAGCTCAAATTGGTAAAAGTTTCAAATGATTTATATTTTTTACTATTTATAGAAAAATTTTCAATTTTTTGAAAATTTTACCCCCTTTTCTATAGTTTTGACCGTTTCTAACCATTTTGGACCGTTTCTGACCTAGTTGGTGATGTAGAAGACCGTTTTCAGCGCCGTTTCAGCCTTTGGATTGACCCGTTCGTACTGATCTCAGGTATAACGTCTATACTGGCATATAGGTTAGGTTCACCACCGTTTGCATTTTGCATGACCTTATGACCATGTCACTATATCCTTAGGTACGAACCCACTCTATTATGTCACGGAACCTTCTTGCTGCTATAGAAGTGGCATGATATGAGTGGTAGAGACTCACCTTACATGGGTACCCTAGTTAGCACCTTATTTGAATTTGGTGCCCATGCCGATGTTTCCCCCTTTAAGGTGTGGGAGTCCGTTGTATAGTATTGCCATGACATTTAGCAAGAGCCTCATACTCCTCTTGATCTTATGCTGGCCATGACCCCCTGGACTCCCTTGTATCAAGTTGTGAATGCATTATCATGAGTTTTTCCTCTCTTATTGAGCTTTATGCCGGCTTCCCTGACATTGTGTTTCATCCATATAGCTCGAGCTTGTCTCATGTCTAGCCATGCAGAGCCTTTATTTATATCCTTCGCAGCTTGATTCCCTTTTTACCGAGAGGGGATTTTCCCCCGAGTTTCGATATCCTACACATGTATCCTTGCATTGAGCATAGGTATGTTACATTTCTTGGAACTAGTTTGTTTTCCTTAAATGACACTTGTCTCCTCCTAGTTTGTAACTATAAAGCTAGTTTATTCTTTTTTCAAGCTTTTCAAATAACTGAAAAAGACCAAAAAAATCAAAAAACCAAAAAGCCAGACAAGAAAAGATATTATCTTTGGCAGCTGTCGAGTCGTGTCGGCTTCGAACAGAGCACTATATATCACATCCATTGGTTGGGTTATAGTTTTACTTTAGGAGCTATACTAGTTATCTGAGTTTTATCTCCACCGATTGGTTAAGATTCCAATCCCTATGGAGCCTCTATTGATGCCTCCTACGTCATAGAGATGTCCCAGTTTGTATATCGAGTCTATGCTTCCTTCATTCAGTCACCATACGCCCTTATGCTCTTGTTCGAAGGAAGTTGAAACCTGAGTTGGCCATTCCTCAGTTATCTTGACTTTGCATGTCGGCCATTCCCGGTACAGTTACTGGTTCATGCACCTTATGATCGAGTCCTTCCATATTATACAACCTTGCTAAGTACCTCGTGTTGGATGATGGGGGATTCGCTAATGCCCTCCTTCCAGCGGATTTCATCCCATCGAATTCAGATCATTTATTCTGGGATTGGAGTCTAGAGTCATTTTGAGTGCCTTGAGACTTGCAGTCATCAGTGGTAGGTTCTCTCGCCATCGACAGTTTTGGGAATACATCAATTTCCCCTGATCGATGGATTCTATCAAGTGTTCGACCTCAACACATTTATTCACACTTGTTAGTTTGCATTCTAGTACCTTGATTCCCATTTTCATTATTGGTGGGTGATCTCGCGTCTGTGAATGGTATACATCAATGACCAGTAATCAGACGATGGACTACTATGTTCAACCTAGACACCCCTATTCGCATAGTAGGACATGTACTCGTAGTGGTTTGTGTAGAAGACCTTCCAGATTGGTGGCATCCACTGTATGCTACCTCCTTGATCGTGCCTGTGTTCATGAGATTTCAGCTCTCGTGACTTGTTCAAGTATATGTCAGACATTTCTAGCCACTATGGAGATCTTGATTTGTTATATATCTTCAGCCTTTGTGGAGATCATGGTACTTTGTATATCTTCATCATGGAGATTTTGATCTATGTATATTGTACGTGGCGATGACCACATATGTTCTATCATGTTTCATGCCTATTCATGGCCATTGTACTCTTATGTATCCGGGACTGCTATATGTATTCGCAGTTATATGCAGAGTTGTATTATGGTACTATGTTGATTGGGTGGCTGGTCTTCCATTTGGGTACATTCATCACTTCACTTCTGGGATGGACTTATAATGTATTTCGGCCATCGTATAACCCCTCTGATCTCATACATTAGGGGGCATCTGTTATAGCATATTTCACCACACTAGGTGAATCACACATTGTATGGCCTTCCCCTGTCCCGCTGCAAACTCATTAGCCCCTATGGACCAATTGTTGTCTTTTGATGTATCATTTAACATCCCTAAAAACATTAGAAAAATGATATACGCGGACTTTTCCCCGATAACCGTGTACATACGCGGATATTCCCTCTATAGTCGCGTACATCGGGATGTGTGCATAATCCAAAATCCTTTGGAGCGTTCCTTGACTTGGATCCGACTCATATGACTCCTGGCCTTCCATATGCCTTGAGATTGCACAGATTCGACCTTTCAGTATCACTTTGAAAATCTATATAAGGAACCCTTGAGACATTGAAAGTAGAAGAGAGAATTGAGAGTATCGAAACTATAGTCCATTGTTGCCAGAACTATACTTGATTCTGCATCCCTTTGTCCCTTGGAGCACTATTGTGTTCTTCCCAAGCTTTCCCTTTGCTTGTAAGCTTGCTATCGAAGTGATGGAGGATTGAGGTGGTGGAGGCCCAAGTGGGGGATTCAGTTTCTCCGGTTCGCAAACGTGCCGTCAGAGGTTGTCACTTGTAATCTCTGATTCATATTAATAGAAATATCTTTTCATGTCCAGTAATGTGTATTTGAATGAATATTGTATCCATTGGAATATGTCAAATGATTATACATTATTGATTATATATGCTAGAATAGATCTAACACCATGAAATATAGTATGCTTGTATTGTTTACTTGTTGTTGAGGATGTGCTATAACAATTCAAGATAAATATTGGAAAGCTCAATGGGGATCTACTTCAACCATCCGGAATAAGGTACGAGGTTCGATCCTTTAGTGTTATATGTTTTTATTTCTATTGCATATTGGGAAAGATTGATTTCTGGAGTCTAGCTGTTTGTTGTGGTACCCCAAGCCATAGGAATTTCTCTCTGTAACAGTGGCGATGTCTAATGCACAACCGTTCAACAGGATCCTTCTGGTATACTACTGAGTACGTGAAGTACCTTTCAATATACCTCAAGGGTACGTGAAAGGAGGTATGATACACCGGACGTGCATGGAAGAACTACAAGCCCCCGGGATACAGTGCTTGAAAATAACGACAGTTACCACACTTAAAGAAACCAGAACATATCACTAACCTAGCACTCAAATTGCTAAAATTTTTAACCTAGTACTACCGTTAATTTTATCTTGTGCAGTTAGGTGGAACCATGGAGTGAAAACTTGAAATTAAAGAAGATGCACACTGATCTATATGATAATGAAAGTTATCCTCTTCAATGAAATTCTACCTAAAAAAGGGAGAGAGATTTACTTTTTTTTTCAAATGCACACCCAAATGCAAATGCAATTCTATCTTTTCAAATGAAAAGTAAAATATCAATGCACCCCAAACAATCTTTAAAGAAATTAAAAAAGAGATCTAGATAACATCTAATATTAATAAACCAAAATTGTTTCGTATCTTTTGATGCTTGAAAAAGACTCATAAAAAATTAAAGGAAAGATGATTTCACTAACGTTTCCAAACAAATGTAACTCTAATGCACGCAAATTCAAAAACATATATTTCTTAATGAGTGTAAGATCCAGAACTTCAAACAATCTAGCACAAATCAAGAATAAAATCGTTCAACATGCTTGCAAATAAAACAAAGGAGAGAGAAAACTAAAACTTCTCTTTGGAACAGACAAGGAAACAAAGAACCAATCCCTCCTACCAAGAATTGAAAAAACTTAGCATGCAAAAGGAAACAAAAATCACCCCAAGAAAAGAAAGACTCAAAACAACATGGATCACTCATGCATTCAAAGTCCAAAACAAACCAAAACATACCCATGAAAATTAAATGTATATTTTCCAATTCTAATGAATAATATCTACAGAAAATAGAAAGAGGTTTCAAGAAAAGAAAAGAATGAAAAATCCAATGCAAGAAACATAAAATCTTCTTTGAATGCAAAGAGAATATAAAAATCAAAGCGACTAAAGGACTAAAAATCCTACCTGGCACCGTGCACAGAGAGTCATTGATAGAGTGGTTTTGATCCATAACTACTTCCTCATTACTAGTCCCAAGCAGTTGCGCTGCTTCCTGCTAACTTCTCACAGGCGATGGCACCACTTCTTAATAACTATGCACAAGTAGTGGCACCACTTACTGGCAACTACACATACGCGATTCCCTATAGATGTTGAAAACACAATAAAGGAGAAAAAACAAAGTTAAATCTTGGAAAACTAGCATAAAAAATGATGAGTTAACAGTAATAAAGAGCATAGAAAGTCAGGATGGCCCAGATCTGAAGAGATCTAATGATATCACACCAAAAACTTACTAGGTCAGATGGTAGATATGACTGAAATTATAAAAAAGATGGATCTTGGATTTGGACAAGTGTTCAAAGAATAAGGAACATCAGATCTACTGAAGCTCTTTCCTAGTGGAGTCACCAAATTTGTTGTTAGGAATTTCTCACCTTCTATGGACAAAAGTTGTTCCTTTGGTCTTAATGGTTTAGATCCAGAACAAATAGTTCACAACAAGGTTGGAAGACTTCTCCTATAAACTACAGACACCTAGAATAAAATCTTAGATGGAATGATGTGGCTGTTCACCTATGGTGAAAGATATCCAAGAAAATACCTGCATAAACACATCAAACACAAAACATCAAAAGTACTAGAACATCATCTATAGATCTATATCAGTGACTAAGGAGTCCAATAATAAACATGAAATATTACACATAGCAAGTATATGGGAAAGGAACCAGCTTTGCATTGATAAATAATGAAAGAGTTTACGACATGTTCCTTAGTGTTGATGCACTCCTCCACCAAACTGATGTCTCATCCCAATAGCTCCAACTTTATCATTTATGCTCACTCTAATGGATCAGGCCAGAATGTCAAAATGGCAGCATGAATTTTCTCTCCCCTCAACCATGGGTTCTAAGCCTATTTTTATAGACCTCAAATGGATAGAGATGGTTGAGATTTTAATGGGTGAGGTGGATAGGAAATCCCCAAAGGATGGTTCTCGAGCTCAACTGACCTAGGTGAATAGGGATAAGTATTGCCACGAAGCTTTTGATCTAGAAGCTTCGTGAAGTCTCTCTTTTTCACTTTTTACTATGGGCACCACTCCTGCTCCTTGATGATAGAGCGGTGTTAGGGAAAAACAACTCTTCAAACAAAGAGTAAAGGTGGAGCCACCACCTGTCTTCAACACAACTCAGGAAGTGTAAGAAGGTACCACTCCTAGGCTTAAGGGTACAAGCTGTGTTAGGTTTTTATATGCAAGCTTGACATTTGGATCAATGTTTTCACTTTAATATTTGGGAATGAGTGAAAACATGGATGTTTAGTATCTTATCACATGATGATGATAAGATTTGGGTATAATAGAATGCCCCCCAAAGCATGAGGCTAGAGGGATACGATAGGAGAGAGCTTTGATAGAGAAATTTATAACTTTGAGGAAAGAATTAGCTTGAGGTGGATAAGAGATCCCTAAAGGATGGATCTCGAGCTCAACTGACCTAGGTGAATAGGGATAAGTCTTGCCACAAAGCTTTTGATCTAGAAGCTTCGTGAAGTCTCTGTTTTTCACTTTTTACCAGGGGCACCGGTCCTACTCCTTGATGATAGAGCGGTGTTAGGGTAGAAAAACTCTTCAAACAAAGAGTAAAGGTGCAGCCACCACCTGTCTTCGACACAAATCAGGCAGTGTAAGAAGGTACCACTCCTAGGATTAAGGGTAGAAGCTGTGTTAGGTTTTTATATGCAAGCTTGACATCTGGATCAATGTTTTCACTTTAATATTTGGGAATGAGGGAAAACATTGATGTTTCGTATCTTATCACATGTTGATGATGAGATTTGGGTATAACAGAATGCCCCCCAAATCATGAGGCGAGAGGGATACGATAGGAGAGAGCTTTGATAGAGAAAGTTATCACTTTGAGGAAAGAATTAGCTTGATCAAAGAGTAAAATCAACTAGGCATCTACAATACATAAATACTTTTGACCCATGAGAAAATGTTTCATCACCATGGTTGCAGACCAATACAAGGCAAATCCACGAGAGAGATTAGAAACATGGCTAGTGTAATACAACATGAGGAGTTAGTCAAACCCTCCTAAGCCAATAGGGTGTGACCAGATGCCAATAGGATAAACCATGGAAATCTCATGTACACTTTTTGTCCTCTCTCATCCATCATCAACTTCTTGCAGAAGTTGGTTGAGGCAGTTAATTCCTAGGGAAGCGCAAGGCATGCAAGACTCCAATGTGCATAGGCCTACAGCCTGGTGAAACCCATGCTTTTCTTCTTGTAGGAAGAAAGCACGTGATGCATACCCATTCCATTGGGGAGGAAATCGTGTTTGGCTTTTTCTCTCTCCTCCTCGATCATTTGGGGGGAGTTTGTCATTTCAGTTGTGATTCATTCCATCCATTCGATATCTCCAATATGCTCATGCACGTTGTACATTTATCGTGTTTGCAGAACCATGGTGTGGTCTGTGATTGTCAATCTGTTGTTTGATCATTCTCCCTGATAGAGAAGATAGTTGTGTTGGTGAGCAAACAAGTAGTGGAGATTACTCAATTTTGTAAGAAAAATCGGTTATCTGTGGTTCCCCAATGTTGGTGTCTTTTCCTCAGTGGAAATATTTTTTTTATAGTGTTTCTCATGGGTACAACAAATAGACTGTCTTACTAAGTTACAGTGTGGTTTGTTGTGATGTGTACCCTATTTTTGGGTTTGATTTGTATGCCAGACTGAGGAGTGCAAGAGAAGATAAATGGGCTTGTTAAAATAGTGCAGAGAGGAACCTTAGGAAAATATAAGAGTGTTTGGTAGACCCTTACTACATTCCCTAAGAGCACTAGAAGGGAGGCATAGCCTAAAGGAATTTTGAGCAGAGAAAGGGATGCTACCTTGTGTTGGGATGTGGGTAATGTGGATTCCATACCAGATAGATCTTGTGTAGGTGTCCCATCTCTTTTGTGAGCCACTAGCTTACCAATTTTACCCTTCCTCTACCTTAGCAACCTATTAAACCAAGGTAGATTGGCTTGGCCTTGGGGCCTAGTAACTAAATTGGATCTTGGTGTGGATAAGTCTTGTTGTGCAATTGGACTTGTGTATAACCCTTGGATGGACAACCTGTTAACCCAAATTTGAGAGATGGCTTGGCCTTGGGGCTTGTGATACCATCTGTTGGTTTGGTTGGTCCTTAATGCAAGTGCTAGCTTGGTAAGCCTACAACCTATTAACCCAAATAGGTGTTGGCTTATATGGACGATTTGAGAATCCCAACTAGGTGTTGGATTGACTGTGTGTGAAAAATATCTAGCTATGTGTCAGTATGTTGTTCCCTAGTTCCTTGTGGAATCATGCCTAGCTTGGGGGTGGCATTGGTGTTGAAAGATTAAAGAACAAACTGGCCTATGGTTGGGTGGAATGTTGCAGCTACATAGCTAGTTGCAGGACATCTTCATTCATCAAGATAAGTATCTCTGTTACTCTATATATGCAAAGAATTTTCTTATGAATGACTACACTGGTTATGTGGAATGCTTATGAATATGACGGTTTTCCATGTTCATTTGGAATGCTTGTTGATGATAAAGTAGAGGTTTACTTGTCTCTGAATGTTCCTATAATTATCTATTTATTCCTTGTATGTTTTATGCATTTCTTCTCTGTTTATGCCTTGTGTTATTTCCCTCCATTGTTTTTATGTTCATGGAGGATAGAATCCCGGTAAAGAGTAAAAAATACAGCTAAGGTAAGAAATGTGGTGTTTCCACCCTTGAAATACATGTAAGGGAAAATTGAATAAGCCTGAGAATGGGTGTTCCAATTTTCGATGACTGAAGTCAGAATTCGAAAGTTGGAAAGCAGAAGGATAACAGAAACCCCTAAGTAAAGATGGATTTCTGATTCCCGATGTTGGAAAGTGGAAGTCGGGAAGCGGAAATATAGCTAGAATTTCAGCGAAAAGTTGGATTTTCGATTCCTGAAGTCAGAAGTCAAAAGGTGGAAGGAGAAAATATAGAAGTTAGAAATCAGAAAGGTGATAGGCTAACACCTTGCATTGTTGGATTTCCTATTTCCTATGTTGGAAGTCGGAGGATGGAATTTAGAAAGATCAGTTTAGTTCAAAAATGGCCATTCTGGACACAGAATGGGTAATTGAAGGTTGAAATGAATGGAATAGTGTTTCTAATCCTGAGATGAAGGTTGGAGAATAGGTTAATGTCCATACCTAGTGTTTATCAGAATAACAAAAGAGGTTCTTGAAGAAAAATAAATAAAAATTCTAACTTATCTACACCGTGGGGTATGTGGACATGAAAATCTTGATCATTTCACATGACATCAACATTGTGATCACCATCTTCATCATCAAACATGACTGACACTAGCAATTCGAGCAGAAAAAACCATACCTATAGATTAATTAATGTGCTACATGGGGCCAACTTTGAATTTTTTTATATATGTGATGGCATGGTCATGATCATGAGTAATATGATCATAATCATCGCAATCATCCTCATCCTCATCCTCATCCTCCTCCTCCTCCTCATTATCATCTTCATCATTTCAGATGACATCAACATTGTGGTCACCATCTTCTCCATCATAATCATCATCGTCATCTTCTTCATAACTAACATCATCATAATCATCGTCATCATCCTCATCATCATCTTATCCATAACTAACATCATAATAATCATCGTCATCATCATCGTCATCATTATCATCATCATAATCATCATGAACTTCATCGTCATCTTCATCATCAAACATGACACACTAACAATTCGAGCAACAAAAAACATACCTATAGATTAATTAATGTGCTACATGGGTCCAACATTGAATTTTTTTATATATGTGAGGTTACTTTAAACTATTGTTACTTCACATTTTTAATGAGAAATGATAGTTCAATGGAACATGCATGCTTTTTTTGTTTAAGGAAATTTTAGATGTGTCTTATCATACGTTTAGATGACATTAGTTCCACATTATAAACATCCCTTTTAGGACGCTCATTCTACGTTAGGTCCAAGTTAGACATGGCTTATTGAGGACATTTAACTAACATTGATTCCACGATGGAAACATCGCTTAAGGATTTCTATTCCATGTTAGGTCCAAGTTAGATATGGATTATTTGATGTTCATCCATTGCTAGTTCCATGTTAGACATGTCTCTTTCTGTACATTCTTTACACGTAATGTCCAAGTTGCAAGGTTGTGTTTTTGGACGTTCATTCCACAAGTTGCAAGCTATTGTTTTTGGACGTTCATTCCACATTAAGGGACTTCACTTTTTAGATGTTCCTATAAAAGTACCTAATGGTTCTTTTGGATGCGAATAAATGGATAACAAAATTGTCTTCGACGTTGTCGAAGAGATAAATACATGGAATTTTCACCAACTTTACAACAGACGTCAATGACAAAAAACTGATCGAATGACGCATATAAATCCAGTAGTGAGGGATGAGGAAATCTCATAAATAAGGGATTCATAGGATGAATGAACATAAAAAAATCACTGAATTAGGACCAAGTGTTCCAACATAACCACATTATCATGGGTTATGTCCCTCATATCTTCTATGAATGTCTTATTTCATGTGCAATATTAATTATGGTTAAGATATTTGGCGGTTGGTTTCAAGGTGTTATACAAAAATAAAAACTTTTCCAACGATTCAATTTAGAGAATTTTTGTGTTTCTTATATATTTTGTTTTTTTTCGAAGGCACATGCTCCTTTCCTTCTTTAAGAAAATGTATGTATTCCCTCAAAACCATGTTTTTTCAATGGATTTTGAGATTGATTGATTTGGTAACTTATCTTGAGGAGAAATCATCAATTTTGGAGCACTCTTATATATTATTTAAGGCCTATATGCTGTAAAGGAAATTTTAATATGGCTAGGGTTTAAGAGGCCATCAATGTACTAGGGTTGAAAGGTGGATGCAAATTATTCTGCACATATATATAAACAAGATTCAGATATTAGAATGGTTCATACCTTAGCCAAACAAAGGTTGATCCAAGAAGCCCTTCAATCCTCTTCTTGCGGCTCTTGCTCCTCTTTCTCCAAGAGACCTACAAAAAAAATTATACCTTCCTCAAACCAATATGACCACATATAAAGAAATGATAATCAAATAAATATGAAATAATGATCTGACTAACATCATCATATGATCATAAACAGAGATTCAATCACACATTGAACAATGATTTGGGGAGAAGAAGGACATCACATCTTTATTAATCTTGAAACAAGTACAAGTATAACTTATATTCAATTTTGGCACCTCACACAACCTTGATCTAGTTCTTCTGCTTCTCTTCTGCAAGGAACTCACCCTCCAAGCTCTGCAACACAAGGGGATGATCACTAGGGCAAAGGTGTGGGAAAAGAGAGTCCCAATTCCTCCAGCATAATGATGCAAATATTCAAGTCTCCTCTCATGGACCTCCCTACCTCTATTTATATGCTTAAAGAAGAGTTATGGTCGAAGACAAAGTAGTTACAACAAAAGGAGTCAGTTGCATAACTACCCAAACTACCCAAATTTCAAAATACGTATTTTTTTTGACATTTTTAGGAGGCGTACGCAGGTTGTAGAAACAACATTCGCATACACGAGGGGGTATACGTGGGTTGCAATGTATAAATTCATGTATTTAAGGCGTATGCATATATTATATATAGCAACTCACGTACGTATGCGGGTTTTCCTTAAGGAAACTCGCATACCCATCAAAAACTCATTTTTGGGGTATTTCTAGGCATTTTCAGACATTGCTTTCTTCTGGAAAGGTTTATCTAACTAAAATATACTTCCAATGACATAGAGATGAATTTAAATGGAGTTACAAAACTCAAGATATGTGTCCTCCAAGTTAGGTGTTTTTTAGTGGCTTTTAGTGACTTTTCATGAAGTGTCATCATGGAAGTGTCGACATGCGACGAAAACATAGGAAAGTGGTCACAGGAAGAGATGTGTCATTTTGAGCTATAATAGATGCCCCCTAATGTATGAGGTTAGAGGGGAAGATGATAGAAAAAATACATTATAAAGGAAACAACTGAGTATGGAGAGAGCAGAGAATCCAAGATCAAAAGGCTCGAACAAAGGTACCTGAAAGAGAGAGAAATGTAAAAAAAAAACTGATCTCTGGGACATACAAATCCATATACAAAACATCGCCATAACGATATAGGAGGATCCAACATATGTATAACTGATGAAACTATCATGGTCGCTCAATATGAAAAAAGGTGCCATATCAAATCTAAGGGAGCCATGGCCACAAATGAACAAGGTGGATCCATACTTGACAATCGATCACAGCCACAAAAATACAAGGTGGATCTATGTCTCAACAAAATGTCATATAAAATGTAACAAGGTCTTGCACAACTTGGGTAATAGAAAAATAACGATTCTACTATTGGCCCAAGGTCTTCAATCCAAACCTCCCAAAAGGTACAAATCCTAATGATGCGAATAAATGAGTTGAGGTTGAACATGGAGGAAACCATTTGATTACCGGTCAATGATGAAAACCGTTAACAAACGTGAGGGAAACCACCATTAATTAAAATGGTCCCCAAGGTACCTAGTACATTCTAACAAGTGTGAATACAAGGACTTGAAGTCAAACACTTGAAGAATCCATCGAGTATGAGACATTAAGGTATTCCCACTACCCAATAGCGATGGAAATTGCCACTGATGACTACAATCCCCAAGGTACTGTCATAAAAATCTAAAACTCATTCCTAAATCAAGATGTGTTGCAGTCGATAGGGAGAGATCCATTGGAAGGAAGGAATTAAGGAATCCTTCATCATCCAACATGAGATAAGTCAGAGACTAATTGGATCTGGAATTGGTACTGAATTTCATGACAAGGACCGCCGAAGACATGATGTAATGAAATGATAGCAGGGAATGGCCGACACAAAAGGTCAAGGAAACTGTAGAATGGATGACAAAGGTTTAATCCTTGAACAGTGAGTAGGACACAAAAGTGACTTAGGCAGCTTTTGACACAAAAAGGGACCAACAACACAAATCTACAATTTAGGAGACATCGACAAATTCCCCATATAATTGGTAAAGAAACCAACTGGAGGAGTAAGAAACTCTGAATCGGGATAAGGTCAAAATACTAGGACCCAACTGTTGATAAACTCAAAACTAGTGCTTTGTTCAAGGAAATAAGACTTGCTTCCATGATGTAAACAAAATGTGAATGAACTTCCCTTCCCCTGTTTCTTGTAAATGTTTAACGAGTCCAAGAAAGCAAAATCGGGACCATCTTCATTTTTGGCAAGCTCGAAGAAAATACAGAAGAATGCTTGATAAAGCACTGATTCGTGGATTTTATGAGCGCAAACTACTACATGCTCGATGGTGTTTTCATAGTTTCGAGAATCTGAAAACTCCAAAGAAGACTCCAAGGGGCTGCTTTTTCATCCAATTTAGTCTCCTAAGGTTGGAAAAGTATAAAAAAAACCACAAAAGAACTCTCTTAGCTTCCAAAGAAGTAAGGTGCACCATTTTCGTATTTAGTCAGAAAGGTCTGAAAAAGGTTAAATTACCACCTACCCAACGCTCCTTCAAAAGCAGCATATAGCCTGAGTTTTATGAGTGTGAAGGAAGGGAAGATCACTCAAAACGATCCATTTGATTACAAGAAATGGGGCTTACAATAGTAAACTCGATGCTTTATTCTTTAGGATTTAACGAGCATGACAAAGACATCAAGTACACTTGAAATATTTTTCATCTTTAGGCCCAGAGCACGAAAAAGAGAAAACTTAGCTCATACCGGGTGTTCCTTTTCCGTAAATTTAGTCCCTCGGGTCCGGAAAAGCGATAAACATATTCTTGAGAATACTCTTCTCAATTTTGAAGAAAAGAGAGTGTTCATTTCTTGTATTATTCCACATGGTCCAAGAAAGAGATAACCTACCACCAATCTATATGCCCATTCACATATTCTTAACGAGCCTGAATGGAAAAGTTTACTCAGTAGTCAAGTCTATTTTGAGGTGTAAGACCCAGGTCTAAAGAAACTCAATATATTTCCCATGAAGTTTTAATGAGTCCAGAAAATTCAACTCGCTTCTTCCTTACTGTTACCACCTAAGTTGTACTTAGTGGTTTTTTATCATGTGAGCATCGTGAATCAGATAGGGTTAACTTGTTCAGACTTCAAAAGACCTTTGGAAGTACTTCTGGGAAGTGCTTGTTGTATCATATCACATGTTCATACCCCATGGGGGAATTGTAATAAATGTTCTAGCATGATAGTGTCTGTAAAAGACTCGGTCTCTTAGAATTTATTTTTCAATCTGATCAGCCCAGGGTGTTTTTTCCCTTGGTTATTATTGGTTGTTGAACAAACGACTGATAATTTCTGAGTTTTTCACTCCATACCTCCAAAGTTGGGGTGGTCGGCTTGGAATTTAGGCCTATTGAGGTTATTAGAGTCTATGTGTCAATGTATAAACATTCTAGACATCATTTTCGAGTCATATGAACATGTCTAAGTCCCCCTAGGTGTTTTTCAATTTTTCAATTTTTCAGTTTTTTCAGTGTTTTTTATTAAAATTTAATTTTTCCAAAACTTAGCCTATTTTTTAATAGTTTAATTCGAAAAATTGATTTTGTAATAAAAGTGGGAGAAATAATCAGTTTCAGTCATGTAGGTGCTCATTTTCAAGCTAAGAGCACCATGTAAACACATGGACCCACTGTTTCCTAGTTTTGAGTGATTTTCGATCACTCAGGTCAGAAAGCCCCAAAAATCAATTATTGATTATTTTAATTAATAAATTGATGAATAATGGAGCAAATCCAAAATCATAAATCAATGGATTCTCAGCCGATTTGATTGAAATCAGTTAGATCTGAAGTAGATTCACTGGATCTAACGAATCCTTGACTGAAGGAGGTGATCAAATCAGATCCAGAGTTGATCTTCAGCATCCTTTATGGGGAATTTTGCCCTCCCTCTCTCGTCAACACGTTTTGGCTCATCTGGATGAGTTTTGGTGGATGCTTCAGTAAACAGGTTGAGGTGTTAGTCAGATTAGCTCTCCGATTGACAATTGCACTCAGTGAGACTCAGATCTGGCTCAGTTAGACATAGATTAGGCATTGATGGACTCTCCATCATCTATTTGGTCTATCTCCTTGGAATTTGCACCCCCCTTGGCTGGATGTCCTGTATTTTGTATATATCCAGCCACAACCTCCTCTTCCAAGCTAGTTAGAACTGGGATTGAGGTGCTCCTGCTATTGTATTGTTGTAATTCTTCATTTGAAATAAAGAAAAGCTTTGGAGGCAATACGGTGTGGTGCCATTACATGTGTGGATGAGTATTGCCATTGTTTTACTGAGGTAACCTGTATCTGTGGTCATTTTTTGCTAATTTCTTGTAGATCTGGGGTTAAGATTGGTAATTAGCTTATTACAATCTTGATAGGAAAGGTGTTGTTCAATAAGTTTATTGACTGTCACTCTCCTTTGATGCATGTTTAGATATCTATATTTAGCATTTCCTATAAGCTTATATGCATGTTATCTTGAATCTCTTTGTATGTACGAATCGGATCTCACAAGTTTCTTGGCAAGTTCTTTGATTTCAGCTGAGTTGTAGGTTCATACTTTGGAGAGGATGCTGATATAGTTTGTTTCTTCATTCTCTTCAAAACCTTCCAAAAGGAATAGTCCCTCGAGATTCCACCTGAAAGCTCCACTGTGGATCTTCAAGGAAAACAACACTTTTCTCCTCTTCTTCCTCCCTCAAAATCAACACTTTACCCGGTTACTTTTTCAGTTCATAGCTGTGATTTCATTTGGATCTGTTTCATCAAAGTAAAATATACATAGATCTGATTTTTCATAGCGCACAGTCTAGATCTTGCACTCAAAAAAGTTTCATAAGCATCCTAGATCTAGTTGTAGGGAAATCGTCTTTTTTGCATGAATTTTAAAGAAAACTTGTAGATCCCATGCATTAGATTTCATTTCACTATTATAAAATTTAATATTCTGAAATATTAATGCACTTTAATTGGCTGCACAAATAGCAAACAAATATCCCAAGGAAAGCTTGCTTTCCTTGGTTCCCTTTCGTTTGTTTTAGCTAGTCTTAACTTCATTTTTTTTGAGACAAGGTAGGCTGATCCAAAGGTACTCTTAAAGTGATTTTGGGAATTTGTTATTCTAACATGATCACTGTATTTTAGTAGGTCTGACAGAAAATAAAGGAAGCTTCTGTCCGAAGTGGCCTCAGGAGCGTTCAAATCCCCCCAAAGGTCTCCCTTTTCACCAAAAACTCAAAATTTTTCCAAAATTGTAAAATATTGGTTTCATCCTGTATAAGGACCAATAAGTTTCTAATAATTTAAGTTCACTAATTCTGTAACCAATAATAAATAAAATCATTTTTGGAATAGGCTCTTTCGAGCCCATTCCCCATCCCCCCTCGGGGTTTTGAGTCGGTATCCTTTTCGTCACTTTTTGCTTATTTATTTCTTAAACTAGTATTGATCTAATCTGCAGGGTAGGATAATTGATTTCACTATTAATTCCATATTCCATATTGTATATTTCAAAGTAATCATAATACTTACCCCACGATTTCCCGATTGACCCGAAAGGGGAAAGAGATTCGTGGTAGGATTAATTAAGAAACTAGAATTATGTATTTGTTTGATTTTTTCTAATATTTGTTTATCAGAAATTATAAAATTCACCACTCCTCGATTCCCCGATTGAGATCCACTTGGATCAAAAGAGGTGCTTGGAGGGTTTTCTTTTAAACAAGAACACCCAGTTTAAAACTTATTAAAATTTACAAGACTCCAGTGTGCATGCTCTGCACTTGGATGCAGTTCATCCGATCAGTCAAGTTGTATCAAAAGCACTTGGGTGACTAGAATAATTAGGACTCACTCTCCCCATTTGACAAACCATCAGGTGGAAATCCAACACCTAGATCAAACCTCTACGGTGGAAAAATACCCAAATGAAGCGGGAACTTCTGAAAAGTGACCTCGAGGTACCGATCTCTGTCACACCCTAACGGGTGCGTTACGAACAATAGCCCCAGAGACTCAATTTCAGCCCACATATTCCTTGTGGGTAGTCGTGAAGGTTTAGTTTGGACATACTCCAAGTACTCTCGGGTATATCTGGAGTCCCCCCTTTTGCCTAATTTAATCAACTCATACTTCACATTTAACTTAAAATATACCAAGAGGCAATCGCAAAATATTCACTCCAAGCACATGCAAGAATATTGATTCTATTTTTTACTCCATTCTAAGGCACTGGTTAATTTCTTGCTTTATATATTTATTGTATCTCAGTATTGTTCTTTCGTGTGTTCATCTTTTGCATCTTGCCATCTTTGATTATATATAGTTAAATTGTAAACTCCTAAATAACTTAGTCAGTTTAAACATCACAACACTAAGTAATTCTCCTTAGTAACTTAATAGGGTCTACCCCCCTTGGCTTCATTAGGAGTTGAGCCTAAACAGAGGAGTCAAGAACAAGGTGATAGCCTTGAATCGAGACTTGCCCCCAAGGACACACTGAGTGGCTTGAAGATTTCTGCCACGTGACCTAGGTGTGTGAAAGGCGGCAACATTTTTTTTGGCGCTGTTGCCGGGGATAAATCTTTTTATTCCCGAGTACGACTTAGCTTACCTTTTTTCTAAACAACTAAAAAGATAAAAAAAATTGATTGATCTAGTCTTTAAAAAACATAAAAATTAAAACTCGATCCATCTAGAAACTCCACTGTCTAACATCTCTTCAAGAATTTATACCCGAAGAAACTACCGACAATTATTCAATCCTCTCCCTGATCCTGAAGGGTTTATTAGGGAAATATTGAATAGGAAGACTTCTCATAGAAACCTTGAAGATTTAGGAGACCAATCCCTCTTAGATATCCATCACATATTTGTAGAGAGTCATGTTCACTAATCTCAATAAATGATGGAAATTTTCAAACCCCTTGACTTTTCTCAGATAGCAGGTGCTCCCCATGCCATTCCAAAAGATGTTATCAAGAAGCTCCCCATATTTCAGGGTAATAATGCCATCACTGCCAAGTCTCACCTTCGAAAGTTTGAAAAGCACCTGGTCAGTTATTGTAATGATGCTGCCCATGACCATGACGATGTCAAAATGACGCTCTTTGCTTTATCCTTGGAAGATGATGCTGAAGAATGGTACTTCGACCTAGATGATGATTCATATAAAACTCTTAGTGAATTCCTAGAGGGTTTTAAGAAGAAATGGGGGGAAAAGAAAGAACCAAGACATCTGCTTGTTTCCCTCCATAACATAAAGAAGATGGAGAATGAAACCATTGATGAATTTAATACTAAGTTCAGGCATGTGGTTGCGGACTTCTCTAGAGAAATCAAGCCAAGGGATGCCTCCATCCTCATATATTACATCGAAGCTTTCACTGGTGATTTGAGGCACCAGTTAAGGGACAAAGAGCCGGCCAATCTAAAAATTGCTTAGGAATTGGTCGAGAAAATAGAAAAGAATATGCAGTCTTCAGGAAAATCCAACATTCCAAGTTACACTAGGGGAAACACTTCATACAACGAAGAAAAGGGAAAAGCCTTTGAATCAGAAGAAAAGGGAGCCTCTAAAGATCCCATGGAAAAGGTAACAGACATGATAAAAGACTTGGTTACTAGTCAAAGCCAACTTATGGTAGACCAGTCTGCACAATTGAATCTTATGCACAATAGAATAATCACCATGGAAAGAAATAATGGACCTAGGAACTTTCAGCCTAAGCAGAATCAGATGTATCAAAAGAAGTTTCCTTAACAAGAGCCTAGGATTCCAAACCAATTAGACTCAGCTAACATGGTAAAAGAAGTAATTCCATGGTGTAGACCCTGTGAACAATTCCACCAAGAAAGAACTTGTTATGTTGCAAATCAAGTCATAGAACATGGACTTCCCAAGGTCAGTAATCAAGAAAAAAATTCAAGCGAGCATGATCATATATACATGGTAGGCTAGGCCTACCCTTTGTCACCATCTAAATAGTACAAGCTTGAGGATGAAACCATTGCAGAATCTTATAGTGAAACTTATGATGAAAAGTGTAATATACATGATGGGACTCCTATGTGTTCTTCATATAATGATGACAGTCTGGAAGGTTTACTACCTTGTGACCTTTTCTCTGAAGAATATGAGTATGAAAATGATTATAGCTTGGAGCATGATACAAGTGACGAAGACTCCTTATCCTCGACAAATATTTTGATGAGAAGTCCTGGACATTCATGGAAAATCTAGTCTATGACATGAATAAAGAGGAAAATAATGAACCAGAAACTTTTGATGGTTTGGTTGATGGCATATCTAAAGAAGAGAGCATGGACCATGTGGCCTTGGGAAACTTTGATATGAAAAAGGAGCATGCAGTTTATCCACATGATCAGTCTGAGACATATATTGATATCAGTAATGAATACAAAGAGAAGTTGATATCGGAACCTAATATCAGCAATAGGGAATCCATCACATTTAACATAGATGATGGTGATGAATATTGGGATTTTTGTGGATATCTTATTAATAATCCTATCTATGCTATATCCAGCAAGGGGAGTGTCTGTTTAGAGATTTGTGGAAGTCCAATCTACTATACTTCCATACAGGGAGGCATGAATCTAGAGACCTTGGAAAATCATGGTATGGAAAAGCAGCATTCAAAACTCTTATATGATCATTCAAAGTCATATCATGTGGAGCGGCACAAGGGTACCAGTAATGAAGACATGGAGAAGTAGTTTTGTGAAAATATAGATCTGATACAGTTATTAGAATATCAGTCTCAACTATCATCTTCACATATAGAGTTTCCTCATGACTTGGAGCTACTTGGGGCTTATACAGTGAATTATCATCCGGTAATCCTTGATGATCAGTATGATGGTGTAGTCAATCTGCCTCATCATTCCAATTTGTACATCAACCCTATCCAGTCATGGATAGAAGCAGCCTACGCAAGCACTTACCAGTTTGGTAGGAAGTTTGACGACATTATTCATGCCTATGATTTCCCATCCATCCCGCTCCTTCTGGATCATCATGCAGGTTTGCATTTTCTGAATAAAGTATCCTTACTTTGGTTGGTAACCAAAGACAAGGAATTTTTTTTTATGTTAATAAAATTCTTAGGTGGTTACATTGGATTTCTAATTACACTTAACCCTTTTTATATCATGCTTAGAGTAGGAAAATAAGCTCCTTGAAAGAGAGCATTTACTTTCTGCATTTCTACTTAGCTATAATAAAACTTTGCTTCTTTTAGTTAGTTACATTTATTTTGTTTAAATAAATCAGCTTAATGGTTCATTTGGTTTTTTATAAAACTTGTGCTGCTGAGGTTTTTCTTGTCAAGTTGAGATGTTTTTACAGGGTATATAAACCAGATATTCTGGTGTTCTCATATCCTCTCCTTGTCTTAAAGACTATATTGAGCACATGTCCCACAGTTGGAGCCAGAATGTTACCACCTAAGTTGTACTTAGTGGTTTTTTATCAAGTAATCCTGGTGAATTGGACAGGGTTAACTTGTTCGGACTTCAAAAGACCTTTGGAAGTAGTTCTAGGAAGTGCGTGTTGTATCATATCACATGTTCATACCCCATGGGGGAATTGTAATAAATGTTCTAGCATGAGGGTGTCTGTAAAAGACTCGGTCTCTTAGACTTTATTTGTCAATCCAATCAGCCCAGGGTGTTTCTTCCCTTGGTTATTATTGGTTGTTGAACAAACGACTGATAATTTCTGAGTTTTTCACTCCATACCTCCAAAGTTGGGGTGGTCGGCTTGGCATTTAGGCCTATTGAGGTTATTAGATTCTATGTTTCAATGTATAAGCATGCTAGACATCATTTTTTAGTCATATGAACATGTCTAAGTCCCCCTAGGTGTTTTTCAATTTTTCAATTTTTCAGTTTTTTCAGTGTTTTTTATTAAAATTTAATTTTTCCAAAACTTAGGCTATTTTTTAATAGTTTGATTGGAAAAATTGATTTTGTAATAAAAGTGGGCCAAATAATCATTTTCAGTCATGTAGGTGCTCATTTTCAAGCTAAGAGCACCATGTAAACCCATGGACGCACTGTTTCCTAGTTTTGAGTGATTTTCCATCACTTAGGTCAGAAATCCCCAAAAATCAATTATTGATTATTTTAATTAATAAATTGATGAATAATAGAGCGAATCCAAAATCATAAATCAATGGATTCTCAGTCGATTTGATTGAAATCAGTCAGATTTGAAGCAAATTCACTAGATCTGATGAATCCTTGACTGAAGGAGGTGATCAAATCAGATCCAGAGTTGATCTTCAGCATCCTTTATGGGGAGTTTCGCACTCCCTCTCTCCTCAACAAGTTTTGGCTCATCTGGATGAGTTTTGGTGGATGCTTTTGTCAACAGGTTGAGGTGTCAGTCAGATCAGATCTTGGATTGACAATTACACTCAGTGAGACTCATATCTGGCTCAGTTAGACACAGATCAAGCATTGATGGACTCTCCATCAACATATTTGGTCTACCTCCTTGGGATTTGTGCCCCCCTGGGCTGGATGTCCTGTATTTTGTATATATCCAGGCACAGCCTCCTCTTCCAAGCTAGTTAGAACTGGGATTGAGGCGTTGCTGCTATTGTATTGTTGTAATTCTTCATTTGAAATAAAGAAAATATTTGGAGGAAATATAGTGTGGTGCCATTACATGTGTGGATGATTATTGCCATTTTTTTACTGAGGTAACCTGTATCTGTGGTCATTTTTTGCTAATTTCTTGTAGATCTGGGGTTAACATTGGTAATTAGCTTATTACAATCTTGATAGGAAAGGTGTTGTTCAATAAGTTTATTGATTTTCACTCTCCTTTGATGCATGTTTAGAGATATATATTTAGCATGTCCTATAAGCTTATATGCATGTTATCTTGAATCTCTTTGTATGTACTAATCAGATCTCACAAGTTTCTTGGCAAGTTATTTGATTTCAGCTGAGTTGCAGGTTCATACTTTGGAGAGGATGCTGATCTAGTTTGTTTCTTCATTATATTCAAAACATTCCAAAATGCATAGTCCCTCAACATTCCACCTGAAAGCTCCACTGTGGATCTTCAAGGAGAACAACACTTTTCTCCTCTTCTTCCTCCCTCAAAATCAACACTTTACTCGGTTACTTTTTTAGTTCATAGCTGTGATTTCATTTGGATCTGTTTCATCAAGTAAAATATACATAGATCTGATTTTTCATAGCTCACAATCTAGATCTTGCACTCTAAAATTTTTCATAAGCATCCTAGATCTAGCTATAGGGAAATCGTCTTTTTTGCATGAATTTTAAAGAAAACTTGTAGATCCCATGCATTAGATTTCATTTCGCTGTTATAAAATTTAATATTATGCAATATTAGTACACTTTCATTAGCTTCACAAATATCAAGCCAATATCCCAAAGAAATCTTGCTTTCCTTGGTTCCCTTTCGTTTGTTTTAGCTAGTCTTAACTTCATTTTTTCTGAGACAAGATAGGCTGATCCAAAGGTACTCTTAAAGTGCTTTTGGGAATTTGTTATTATAACATGCTCGCTGTATTTTATCAGGTATGACATAAAATAAAGGAAGCTTCTGTCCGAAGTGGCCTCAGGAGCATTCAAATCCCCCCAGGGGTCTCCCTTTTCACCAAAAACTCAAAATTTTTCCAAAATTGTAAAATCTTGGTTTCAGCCTGTATAAGGAACAAGAAGTTTCTGATAATTTCATTTCACTGATTTTGTAACCAATAATAAATAAAATCATTTTTGGAATAGGCTATTTCGAGCCCATTCCCCATCCCCCCTGGGGGTATTTGCATTGGTGTCCTTTTCGTCGCTTTCTGCTTATTTATTTCTTAAACTAGTATTGATCTAATCTGTAGGGTAGGATAATTGATTTCACTATTAATTCCATATTACATATTGTATATTTCCAAGTAATCATAATACTTACCCCACGATTTCCCGATTGACCCGAAAGGGGAAAGAGATTCGTGGTAGGATTAATTAAGAAACTAGAATTGTGTATCTGTTTGGTTTTTTATATTATTTGTTTATCAGAAATTATAAAATTAACCCCTCCTCGATTCCTCGATTGAGATCCACTTGGATCGAAATAGGTTCTTGTAGGGTTTTCTTTTAAACAAGAATACACAGTTTAAAACTTATTAAAATTTACAAGACTCCAGTGTGTATGCTCTGCACTTGGCTGCGGTTCATCCGATCAGTCAAGTTGTATCAAAAGCACTTGGGTGACTAGCATAATTAGGACTCACTCTCCCCAATTGACAAACCATCAGGTGGAAACCCAACACCTAGATCAAACCTCTATGGTGGCAAAATACCCAAAGGAAGCAGGAACTTCTGAAAAGTGACCTCGAGGCACCGATATCTATCACACCGCAATGGGTGCGTTATGAACAATAGCGCTAGAGACTCCATTTCAGCCCACATATTCCTTGCGGGTAGCCGTGAAGGTTTAGTTTGGACATACTCCAAGTACTCTCGGGTATATCTGGAGTCCCCCCTTTTGCCTAATTTAATCAACTCATACTTCACATTTAACTTAAAATATACCAAGAGGCAATCACAAAACATTCACTTCAAGCACATGCAAGCATATTGATTCTATTTTTGACTCCATTCTAAGGCACTGGTTAATTTCTTGCTTTATATATTTATTGTGTCTCAGTATTGTGCTTTCGTGTGTTCATCTTTTGCATCTTGCCATATTTGATTATATATAGTTAAATTTTAAACTCCTAAATAACTCGGTTAGTTTAAACATCACAACACTAAGTAATTATCCTTAGTAACTTAATAGGGTCTACCCCCCTTGGCTTCGTTAGGAGTTGAGCCTAAACGGAGGAGTCAAGAACAAGGTGGTAGCCTTGACTCGACACTTGCCCCCAAGGACACACTGAGTGGCTTGAAGATTTCTGCCACATGACCCAGGTGTGTGAAAGGCGGCAACACTTACTGTTTTTAACAAGCTCGAAGGAGATAAAAAAGAATGCTCTAAATGCAAGGAGACGAGTGTCAGGGAAAAGAAAAACTAGTTCCAAGCGCGAGGAACAAACCTATGGATAATGCAAGGAATATGAGCAAGATAAATACACTTAGGGAACGTCTCCTCAAGGTAAAAGGTGTCAAGTTACAAAGGCAAAATGATACAAGGTTGAGCAATGATGAGAGCAAATATGAGGGCTTATGCAACGAGCTAAAAGTGTGGAAGCTGGCATCAGGCTCATAAACATGAGCAGGGCACATGCAAATGGTGTTACAACTTTAACAACAACACAAGGCCAGCAAACAGCTGTGAATCCAACTACAAATCCTATCTCCAAGAAACAACAACATCATAATCATATTCATAAGAAAAGATCCGATGCAGGTCACTTTGGGGGAAACACATGTGACTTTGCTATCTTCTACAAAAGGGAAAGTCAAGGAAGAATCAACCAAAGAAGATTCTATGGCACCAAGGCTCGAGGATTTATAATCAGTAAGATCAACCTCAGAAGGAGAGCAAAAATCAATAGGAGAGATAGAGTCCGCAAGAACAAACTCAGTATCATGGGAGTTGAAAAATTCATAAGAAAAATCAAACTCATCAGGATCACTGACTTGTTGTTCAAATAAAGAGTCAAAAGACTCAACAAGACCAACATAAGAAGAAAGGTCATGATTACTAGGAAAATAAGAGTTAGCCTTAGGCACAACTGAACCAACATCCAACAGAAGATCATACTATATCAAAGACTCTAGGAAGACTTCATCCGAAGGAAGGAGATCATCCGAGATAGTACACATGTCTAAACTTTCAAATGGATCAACAGAGTGGAGAGCAGGCTCCATGGTCTATATAAGATGAATTACCTGGTCAACTACTAGGACCAAGTCCCGACAAGGTAAGCATGAAAATAGAGGCTACTTCTCATGTAATTGAATGCAAAGGACAAGAGGCCACATAGCTCACCCGTGGTGGGGTAGTGTCTACAAAAACACTGGGAATTAATAAAGGAAAGACTTGGTCTCTAGTTGGGTCAAGAGACGAATCAAGAAAATCCAACTGGTCAATAGTGACAATTTCTTCACCATGATTAAAGTACATCACATGAAAGAATGTTGACACCACAGCTTGCATGGCATAGACATAATCACATCCAAGGAGCATATTGAAGTCCATAGGGTCTTTTATCACCATGAAGTCAACTAAGACGGTCTTCCCACCCAAATTAATAAGTGTTTGAAAGAATGCTGACACCACAGCTTGCATGGCATAGACATAATCACGTCCAAGGAGCATATTGAAGTCCACAGGGTCTTTTATCACCATGAAGTCAACTAAGACGGTCTTCCCATCCAAATTAATAAGTGTTTGAGCAAGAATTCCCAAGGCTATATAAGTTCTTCTGTTAAACGCCGGTAACTGACTAGTAGTTGACACAAGGTTGGGAGATACCATGCCCTGCCAAGCACGAGCAAACAAGATACTAACCGAGGCTCCTTCATCAACAATACAACGAGCAATTGTGTATTGTCCAACTTTGACCTTTATCTAGAAAGGTGCGTCAGAAGGAAGGCATGGCTCAACTAGGCTATCCCAATCAAAGGAAGCAATCCAAGAGCTTAGTGGGGGTTGATCTAAAACGAGTTCAGTGCCCCCCTTTTCAGTAAGTTTTGAACTGACAGTGAAGAAAATGTGACTAGTAGACACTTCACCCTCCAAAGGAAGAATGGGATTGATCGATAATGAATTCGATTCAACCGCTTCATGAAAGTCGCTCTTCGAAGGGAGAGTGGGATTGACCACAGATGACATTGGTTCAATCACATTAGGATCACTCTCTGAAAGAAGAGTGGGATTGACAAAATCTAAGAATGGTTCAACCACTTGATCAACCAAAGGTTGAGTAGGTTGTTGAGAAACTATAGATTGTTCGGGAGAAGGAAATTCTTTAGTCTTGGACCACACTCTTCGGACCTCTGCGATAGCAGGGCACTGGTGAGTAAGATGATCTCCCTCGCATAGCTTACAAGGGAACTTAAGTTTGAACTTCAAACGATGAGTTTTCTCAATGATGTCAACATGACTAGTAGTGGCTGACTGTTTTCTCTTAGCATGACCTACAGAGGCTAAGCGTTTTCCCCAGCATGAACTACAGAGGCTAGGTGACTGGGTCCAACCTAACTAAGAGAGGTTGGTTATTGAGAGACTTCAGGATGTTCAAAAATAGGGTGACCATGAAACCAAACTCTTCGCACCTCCGCAATAGAAGGGCATTTATAAGTAAGGTGGTATCCCTCACAAAGATTACAAGGAAACTTGGGCTTGTGTTTTGAACGGGTAGTCTTTTCAACAGCGTCAACATGACTCGCAGTGGCTGATAGATTGTCTTCAGCATGAACCAAAAAGGCTGAGAAACTGCCCCCCTGCATGACCTACAAAGGCTGAGAGACTGGGTCCAACATGACTTGCAGATGTTGGACAAGCACCACTAGCATGAACAATAGAGGTTAAATGGTTAGGATCAACATGCTTTGCAGCAGTTGAGTGTGTGCCCCCGGCATGAACTTCAGAGGCTGGGTGGATGGATCAAACATGACTTGTAGAGGTTGGATGGGGAGGTTCAACTTAAAAATCAGAGGTTGAATAGGTGCCCTCAGCATGAACTGCAGAGGCTGAGTGACTGGATCTGACATGACCTGGAAAGGTTGGAAGGATCCCACCATCATGATCAACAGAGGATGGATGGTGAAGATCAACTTGACTTGCAAAGGCTGAGTGCTTAGATCCAACATGACCTGCAGAGGTTGGATAGGTGCCCTCAGCATGAACTATAGAGGCTGGGTGGTGAGTTTCAACTTAACCTGTAGAGGTTGAATGGGTGCCCCCTTGCTTATGGGCCTTCTAGACTACTGGTTACTAGTATCAGTACTTTCACTGCATGAGGTAGAAGGAGGAGGAGAATCAACTACAAGTGAAGGGGAAGTAGTATTTTGATGCCCTTGATATAAGGAGCTTACTTAAGAAGCATCAAGAGTATTCATGACATTTGGAGTGGAAAAAAACCACACCGGTATCCCTAGGGTGAATCCAAGTAGATTCAAGGTGGCCATCAAGAGAACACCAACATTCCCCATGAGAGGAATAATATAAGGAGTTCCCAACATGGGGATCTCTTGGTTGGTGTTCAAAGGGGTGTTAGCTATAGTTTCAAACTAGGAGATAAAGTCTGAGATTGATAGGAAACCAAAATTACAAAGCACACACCTAAAGGCACGCTAAGTACAGATAAACCACACAGCACTGACTAAAAATTCCGAAAGCCAAACAGACAAATAGGTATAAGATACACTTTCCAAAAGAAAGTTGATAGATAGTTACTTGGCTTCCTTGTAGATTTTTTTAGGCATAAGAAGAGGAATCACCCACTGCCCTCCCACACCTTCTACCGAGGTTACCTTCCATGCCCGTCAAAGGTCAACAAGAAATAGCCTTTCGATGTACCTATGTATGAACCGTAGATGTCAAAGAGACTAAAGGCTACCTTAACTATATTGATAGTCTGGGGGGATAGTCAAAATCCTGGTTCGTACACATGGGCAGGGTAGCAAAGCCCAAAACCCTGTCTAAGAAAGAATCCCCAGATGCGCAAAAACTTTGGTCTACGCATTGACAAGGAATTGGAGGGTTATCTCCTCAATCCTAGTCTCCATGTGGCCTCGTGCTTAACTCCCGTTTGAGAGGAGCTTCCCAGATACAATCAACATAGAAGAGGATTTACCTAGTGATTGGCCAACTACGTCTAAAATTTAATACTTGTGGAGAGTTAAAACTCCCTAATCCACAAGTCTAGCCTGAGCTAGTTGGTGTATGACCCTATAAAATAAAACTTACTAATAATTTTTAAATTAGATCATTTATTTTAAGGGATGTTTTTAGTCAAAGGGTAAATGGCATGAAACTTATGTGGTGTTTTGACTCAAATTTGAAACAAAATGACCAAGCAAAGAGAAATGAAAGGAAAAAAGAAAAAACTATTCTCTTTCTTATTCAAATAGAAAACTTGAAGGCCACAAAATAACAATTCTTTTTATTTTTTTCAACAACAATGATATGCCATGCAATCTAGACTAAAAACCTAATATACATGCATATAAAGCAAACATGTGTTTTTTTTCTTTTTCTTTTATAAATACAAAATAAAAAACAGCCTATCAACTAATGCATGCAAGTACTGTAAGCAAAGCAAATAGACAACTACTCTACACCCCACAAACAAACCCTAGGTTTCCCGAAAGTTGGAAATCAACCGCTCTTGAAAGGAAGGCTTACAAAGGTAAACAAGCCAACAACTTTGGAATGAAGAGACTAAGCAATAATACTAACATAAACAAAGGTCAAGAAGTCCCAAGTATCAATCTAAACCTACAAACAAAGGTTGCTCAGTACCTTGTCCAATAAGGTCAACCCAAAGAAGGAGGTGAGGGGGAAAGCAGAAAAAACAAGTATATGTTATTTTTATTTTTCTTTTATAAATGCAAAAGAAAAACTACCTACAAACAAAAGTATGCAGATAACAAGAACAAAGCAAAAGGAACTCTGCTATACAACCACCAAACAAACTCTAGAATGAACAAAATTCAACATAAACCCTACTTGGAAGGAAGGCTTGCATAAAAAACAAGTCAACTATTTTGGCATGGTGAATTTAACGAAAAGAAGAAGAAGGAAACCAACACCAACAAGCTCCTGAACTCAGACAAAGATCACTGACATAGGCTGACGAAAAACATAAGCCAAAAAAGCATGCCAAGCAAAGGAGGTGGGGGAAAAGAGCAAAGAGAAAACCCTAATGCTATAAATAATATTACCACATAGATAAAGAACAACCAAAAGGGATGACACTAAATCCATGGATTCATGCACTTGTAGAGGACACCAAAATACCTACCAAATAGCCCATAACAGCAAAAAAACAGCAACAATGAGGAAAAAACACTATTTTAGGGGCACACACGGGTTGTACTACTTACAGGTCATGTGCCATATGTGGGTTAACAGTATATAAAGTCATGTGTACAAGCACACTTGGGTTGTACCACTAACAAGTCACGTATCATATGCAGGTTGACACTATAGAAAGCCGTGTGTACTGAACCAGACATGCGACTATTTAGTCTGCAACTCCCGTATGGGTGGAAAATATCCCAAAAAAGGTCAAAACCCGCCTTAGGAAGGTAGGGGAAGTGTGATATCAGACTTAGAAGGTGTTCCTAAGTGGAAAGAAGCACCTAAAACAATGCAAAAGACTGAAAGAAAGATAGAAAAACCCCAAATAGACAAAGCACTCCCCAGCGGAGTCGCCAGTTCTGTTGTAAAGGAAAGTTTCCTATGACTAGGGTTTAAGAGGCCATCAACGTACTGGGGTTGAAAGGTGGATGCAAATGGTTCTGCAAGTATATATAAATGAGATTCGGAGATTAGAATGGTTCATACCTTAGCCAAATGAAGGTTGATCCAAGCATCCCTTCAATCCTCTTCTTGCTCTTCTTGCTCCTCTTGCTCCAAGAGACCTTCAAAACAAATTATACCTTCCTCAAACCAATATGACCACATATAAAGAAATGATAATCAAATAAATATGAAATAATGATCTGACTAACATCATCATATGATCATAAACAGATATTCAATCACACATTGAACAATGATTTGGGGAGAAGAAGGACATCACATCTTTATTAATATTGAAAACAAGTACAACTATACGTTCTCTTCAAGTGTGGCAACCTCACAAAACCTTGATCTGGTTCTGTTGCTTCTCTTCTCTAAGGAACTCAGCCTCCAAGCTCTGCAGCACAAGGGGATGATCACTAGGACAAAGGTGTGGGCAAAGAGAGTCGCAATTCCTCCAGCATAATGATGCAAAGATTCAAGTATCCTCTCATGGACCTCCCTACCTCTATTTATATGCTTAAAGAAGATCTAGGGTCGAAGACAAAGTAGTTACAACTGAAGGAGTCAGTTGCATAACTACCCAAACTACCCGGATTTCAAAATACATATTTTTTTGACATTTTCATGAGGCGTACACGGGTTGCAGAAACAAAAATCATGTACATGAGGGGTTATATACGGGTTTCAATGTAGAAATCCATGTATTTAATGTGTACATGACTATTTTATATAGCAACTCACGTACGTATGTGGGTTTTCCTTAAGGAAACTCGTGTACCCATCAAAAGCTCATTTTTAGGGTATTTCTGGGCATTTCCAGACTTTGGTGTCTTCTGGAAAGTTTTAGCTAACTAAAATATATTTCCAATGGAGTAGAGATGAGGTCAAATGGAGTTACAAAACTCAATATATGGGTCTTCCAAGTTAGGTTTTTTTCAGTGACTTTTCATGAAGTGTCGTCATGGAAGTGTCGACATGCAACAAAAACATAGGGAAGTGGTCACAGGAAGAGATGTGTCATTTTGGGCTATAACACTATAGTAGCTATTAAGGACTCTTCATATGACATTAAGGAATATTCATGCAGAATTAAGGACATTTGGAGGTCAATTAGGAAAGTATGGATAATTAGCTTCACCCAGATGCCATTACGATAATTAGGGTTCCGTTAGGTTCACTAAAGTGCCAATTAGTTATATAAAAATACATAAACACATTTACACACATTATAAACAAATAGAACAATACATAAAAAAATGAAAAATAACAAATAAAACAAAAAAGATCACTAAACATTTTCATTCATTATTCACTTACCTGCAGCTAGGTTCCCTCCTATGCATTACAAAAAAATCCAATACCTTTATGTTCCCTCACAAAGCTGATTCCTTCAGGTTGATACTTCGAGACTTGTGATTTGACTTCTGTCGGTTGCTTCACAGGATTGGTTCTTGAAATTCCAAAAAATCCACAGGTTCCTTATTTTCTCTGTCAGTTTCCTTCACAGGTTGATTGACCCACCGCGGCTGGTTTCAAGACTTCATGATGGGTTTCAGGACTGACTAGTGCTAAATTGAATGCAAAAATTTCCTTTGTAAGTACAATTTTCTATCCCCTATTTCCACTCCATTTGATAAATTACAGCTATGAGTGCGAGAGTGATTAACTCTCCAACAACAACCCACAATATCTAACAATAAGATTTCAGTGTTTACAATGCAATGGTCTTCAATATCTAGAATTTTCAAGTGAATTTGTGGCTTAAACCCTAAAGTGCCTCACTAATTTAGCACTCACCAAATTTCAATTTTTTTGTAAATCATAAAATTTTCTTTAACGATTTGACAATTTGGTAAATGCTTGCTTATGCTCAAGGAGGCTCTAGAATCCACAATGATTTCAGTTATTTCTCTATTTTGATCATCTCATAGAAGGTTGTTGGAAAATATGTGCCAATTCGTCCCTCCCTTCTTGGCCTTTTTTAAGTCTGTAGATTGATAAAAAATTCACTCAAGACAGTGAAAAATGAGCTTTGATTTTTTCATTGAACTCTAGTAAATTCGTGGGTAAAAGTATTAGCAATAGATGACAAAAATAATTGGTACATTTCTCCATCCATAGGAGTAGGGAATCAACCCACATATGATTACTTAAGAAATAAATCTTCGATTCTAGTCCTTTCTCCAGTTTGGTATGTTATTGACTAAGATTGAACTCAATGAAAATTACTGAGACTAAATGAGACTTGGTATCCGGTCCGTAGAACTAGGGATTGAAATTATATATGACTGATGAAGTGAAAGAAACTTGATTTCTAGTGCTTTCTCTGGTTTGCTTTTCTATTGGATGAGTTTGAACTCGAGGGATTGAACCTATATATGATTGGTCAAGAGAAGAAAACTTGGTGTCTAGTGTTTTCTATAGTTTCCTTTGCTATTGATTGATTTTGAACTCATCCTTACTCTTTCGTCAAAATGGATTTAGTTCTATGTGAGGGAAATTTCAAAGAATTAGAAGTTAACAGTTGTTGCATAATGATGGGGTTACACACATTTGAAAATATAGTGTTAAATGGGGTGTTTGTTCTTACATAATGCATCCAAAACTTGGATCAAGAGTCCACTAGATGATCACATCTATGATGCACTCTACCATGGGAGTATGTTGTATCTCTTCGAATAGGGAGCCTAATGGTACAAATATGAGGTTTTAAGGATACTTTTGACTATTGTTACCCTAATTTGTATTAAAAAATTGCCCAGCTTTGGATTTGGGGATTCTTCATTGTTGTTTTGAAGGCCAAACTAGGCGAAACCTGCCCAAAATTGGTGCTCACTGTCAACAGGTGGTTGTCTGCTTCAATTCCTCAAAGATTTCCCAACTTTAGAGTTGGTGCTTCTTTATTGTTGTTTGGAAGGCCAAACAAGGCTAAACCTGCCTATAGTTGTTGATGTTTGTTGTTGTTTATTACCTCAGAACTTGGCCACTTTAAACTAAGAAGAGGGTTACACTTCGACATTTCCATCTCATTGGATTCAGCACACTATACTTTAGGAATATTTCCATAGGAACATTGAAGAAATAATTATTATATAGTTTTTTAAGTAGACCCACCAAATCAAAACCTTCAACTAGGATTAGGTATTCCCCATTGCTTTTTCTTTATATGTGTCTGCAAAGCATTGATGATAGAATTTCATGAGATTAGAGATGTGCAGGTATTCATCCTCTACACGAATAGCCATATCACTTATTTTACCTTTGACCTTCATCATGTCATTTAATATAATGAGGTGTGAAAAAACAAACACTTCATTTTTACTCACATACAAAGATTAATAATTTTAAGGCATGCATACATATTCTTAGTCCATGGACCCAAAGGATTAGGAAACACACTACCAAATATCCCAAATCTATGGTACAATTTGAGCGAACAAATTCAAAGACAACGTTTTAGGCTATGTGAATATAAGTAGTTTTTGTTTATTATTTGAGGTATTATAGGTGACCTTAAAAAATATTTTAGGTAGTGGAGGAAACCAAATTTCATATCAATGCTTGTTGATTTTGTTTTATACATCCAAATCATTGAGAATAGAGAATGTATTTCCTTTGGTTCCTAAAATTAATATAGGAGTTCTGAGGACTACACTTTGAGGGATGACTTAAATACAATATAAATAAAAAATTCCATTGTCCATTACCTTCATGGGTATTAACATCATGGGGACGATCATGCTTAGGCTGAAACATTACCAACGAAAGGGTCAATAGTATATAACGGAGAAACAAATGAGGCAAAGCTAATCCTCTATGGTTGTGTATGGAGAAAATGAATTTGAAATTATCCAGGAAAGGCTTGAAGCCTTAGTTTGTCAACTCTTCCTCATATACTTGTCATGGTGTCTAACAAATAAGCTAAGAGTATGATATAGAGAAGTGATTTATGCAAGGAATGAAAAGGAGTTAGCTGTGTAGAGTCAGTTTATTATACTAGAGCTGAGATTTTAATGAATTATTAAACCATTATTTCACAAAGTAGTATTGATATTTAAACTTGGATATCAATTGTTTACTATTTTCTTTTAATGGTCAATTTTGTATGCAAAATATGAGAGCTTAAAATCAAGGGTAAAGCTCCCAAAGTTGCAAGATACAACTTCAACATTTTTCCAAGCATAGAACAATAGTATATAGATCAAATTTTTAATACTTAGTAGTAGTGGAAATATTGGTATAACATTAAGAGAATTTCCTCAATTTAAATATAAAATAGAGTATTAGTTCCAAATGAATTGAGATTTTATGACCTAATGTCATAACCATATTTACAAGAAAACTAAAAGAGCGAAATAAATACTATTAGATCTACAATGCATGAACAACAGGGAAGAATAAGTGTTTTCTAAGGCTTTCAAAGGAGAAAGAGAAATATAAATATGTGGTTTAACACATTAGGGAATTATGGCGGTTAAACAAGGATGGAAATTGGCTTAACCAACCAAAATAATCTTTAACCATTACCAAATGTTCCTAGTAACAACCCATATTTTCCTGTGATGATGAATAGGGTTCTAATTGTTGTTGTTTATTTCCTCAAGACTTCTTAGGAGTGCCCAAATCATGAGAATGTGTGTGCTGACCTTATATTTAAAAGAAGCGCCAACTTTGGACCTTTTTGTATCCATAGATCACACATTACCAATGCTTCCCTTCAAAAATTTTTGGTTGGTGTAAACTGATAAAAAAGAAGGAAAGGAGTGTGTTAACATTAAAGTTAAAAGGGGCACAAACCATAGATCCTTCCCTGAAATTTCCCCAAAAATTTGACGAGGAGCTTGCTGTGAAGTTAAGGGTTAAAATCCCCCAAAAATGGCTTGTCCAAAAATAGGGTACCTAGGTTTCATTTCCATTTCTCATTTTTTTCCACACATTTGTCCAAAATTAACGCATCGTTGGACTGATCTATATTAGGGATGATTTGTGGCTACTAGGTGTCATTATCATTCTCCAAAAAATGCTAAAACAGACTAAATATAAGGCTCAATGTGCTGACAATCTTTTGTTGCAATACTAGGATGAATTAAGGTTATTTTCCATGCCCATTTGAATTCCTATAATGCTTGACTTAGGTTGGTAAACATACCCATATATGGTACCTATCTTGAATACTACAGTTATATGGGTGGAAAGGTCCCAAATATTGCTCAAGACCAACAACAATGCTACTAGACGTGAAGCTATGCTCAAGAATCAAACCCAAAATTAAGAATTGAGGCTATTTAGGGTTGGTTAAGTACCTGGTAGTCCCCAAAATGTGCCCAAAATTACTTAGTTTTGGGGATGGTTGTGTCTTGATTATTGCATGACTTATCAGTTCACCCAAAACTGCCTCCTCATGCCCCAAACTACTAATGAGGTGTTACTTATGTCCTCAACAGAAACCTCATCAAAATAACAAGGGATGTGCATAATTTCAGTGTTTAATGATTAGAGAGCATGTGCTATTTATTACATCACATCAGTAGGACCTTGGATAATTGAAAGACCTATTATATATGCATAGAAAATCTATTCCTTACTATTATGTTTTACACACATATACACTTACACTATCTGTTGAAATAATAAACTCTTGAAATCCCTTTGTATAGGGGGTGCTATTATTCATCAATGTACAAGGTTTTCTCAGTGTGGAATTTTCTATAGTTGATGGTAGAGGTGGCGTGCTCCACAAAGGGAATTCTCGGTGAACATTCAATCCCTTCTCAAACTTCTTATGCACTATTCCAGTTTCTAATGGATTCTTAAATTCCCTCAACATTTTTTAAGTTAGGATTCCCTTCAAGTAATAGGTGGATCTCTTGAAAGGAATGTCTTGATGTCACCAGAGTCTCTGGCCACTTTTTCTTTTTTGGTAGTATCTATATGATGGTATATTTTTTGGCTATCGATTCCCTTAGTTATCTGTTAGTGTCAAATTAATTGTAGGGTCATCTTAGAGGTGTTTCCTTTCCAAGGGGTGAGGATATGGTGAATAATGATTTTGTAGATGAATCGATTTTGTCAAAGATCATCGTGGATGAGTCAATTTTAACTAGTAGATATTGTTTGACAAAAAATTGTTTGAAGTCTTTGGGTCTATTGTTCACAACACTTAATTTTGGTTGGTTGTTTTTGATGTGCCACTTGATTGGATTCCAACCATTCGTAATATTGTTCACTCTAGTGTTATTGTTAGATATCTTGGTATATCCCTTAAATTAACTATGATAAATATTCATGGACCTCTCTTAGAAGTTGTTAATCCTAAATATAATGTGTTCAAGTCAATGAATAGGGTCTCTATAGCCAATATTACATGCTCAAGACAGTCTGATCACCAATGCAAGGTGGATTCTATCTCATACAATATGAACTTCACCTCCTTTTCTTCTTAAAGAAACAATCCATATCACACTTTAAGGATGCAAGTGACCTCACAATCCTCTAAGGGAAGATAAGCCGTGTGAAAATAGGGTTTAACAATCATGGCATTCCTTAAGAATTCTCAAAGGTGGATGCCAAATGTAACATCTCAATAGTATAGTAGTAGATAATCATTCCAAATTGGGATGGTCTAATCCAAGCGACAATGGGAACCCACATGTGCTGAAAACCTTCCTCATCTAATTTTGATTTGGCGTAGGTGTAATAAATATAATATAACACAGGAAACCATTATATTCACTTCTTAAGTTTCATTTCCATTGCTAATTTTTTCCTACACAGTTGTCCAAAATTACATTAGAGGAAATTTGGGGTCTAAAATGGGCCTTATAAGAAAACGTGCCAAAATAAGTTTTTGTGAGTTGGAATTCAAGAACCAATAGAATTTCAATAAAATAAGTCAACCATAATGGTTGAATTGACATATTTGTCATTAAAAAAAACTACTTTTTTTGTTCGTATTTTCGACATATCTCCCTCTGTTTTTACTCAAATTTCAATCGAGAGAGCTTGTTGGATGTGGAATTTGATTCCGCATCGAACGAGTACCCACACTGCATACTTTTGACTAACCCCGCTACCCCAAAAACAAGAAATACCTGAAAAAGCGTGATGATGATGTCATCATCACATTTTTCAGGTATTTCTTGTTTTTGGGGAAGCGGGATTCATCAAAAGTATGCAGTGTGGGTACTCGTTGGATGTGGAATCAAATTCTGCATCCAACAAGCTCTCCCTATTGAAATTTGAGTAAAAACACAATGAGATATGTCGAAAATACGAACACAAAATGTAGTTTTTTTCTTTCTTCCTCCAAAATTAATCAATATTATTTTATTATTTTAACTATTACTTTATTATTTTCCTTAGGAGGCCCATTTTAGACCCCAAAATTCCTCTAATGACTCAGTGTTGGTTAGATCTATATTAGGGATGATTTGTGACTATTAGGTGTCATTATCATTCTCTAAACACTTCTAAAACAGACCAAAGACAAGGTTGAATGTGATGACAATATTTGTTTTCAATATTGGGATGAATTAAGGTTATTTTTCATGCCCATTTGACTTCCTAGAATGCTTGACTTAGGTCTGTGAACATGCCCAGATATGGTACTTATCTTGAATACTACTGATATATGGGTGGAAATGTCCCAAAACTTGTTTAGGACCAACCACAAATTCTACTACACGTGAAACCATCCTCAAGAATCACACCCATACCTAAGAATTTGGTCTATTTAGGTTTGGTTAAAAACCTCAAAGTCCCCCAAATGTGCCTAGAATTACTCAGTTTTTGGGATGGTTTCCTCTTGATGGTTGCATGACTGACCAGTTGTTATGGAGAGAAATTCCTATGGCTTGGGGTACCACAACAGACAGCTAGACTCCAGAAATCTATCTTTCCCAATATGCAATAGAAATAAAATGTCTAACACTAAAGGATCGAACCTCGTACCTTATTCCGGATGGTTGAAGTAGATCCCCGTTGAGCTTTCCAATCTTCAGCTTGAATTGATATAATACTTCCTCAACAATAAGTAAACAATACAAGCATACTATATATCATGGTGTTAGATCTATTCTAGCATATATAATCAATAATGTAAAAGCATTTGACATATTCCAATGGATAAAGGATTCATTCAAATACACATTACTAGACAGGAAAATATATTTCTATTAATATGAATCAGAGATTACAAGTGACAACCTCTGACGGCACGTCTGCGAACCGGAGAAACTGAATCCTCCACTTGGGCCTCCACCACCTCAATCCTCCATCACTCAGATAGCAAGCTCACTAGCAAAAGGCAAGCTTGGGAAGAACACAACAATGCTCCAAGGGACAAAGGGATGCAGACTCAAGCATAAGTTCTGGAAACAATGGACTATAGTTTCGTTACTCTCAATTCTCTCTTCTGCTTTCAATGTCTCAGGGGGTTCCTTATATATCTTTTCAAAGGGATACTGAAAGGTCGAATCCGTGTGATCTCAAGGAATATGGAAGGCTAGGAGTCATATGTTTCAGATCCAAGTCAAGGAACGCTCCAAAAGGATTTGGATTATGTACACATCCTGATGTACACAACTATAGGGGGAATATCCGCGTATGTACGCGGTTATCGGGGTAAAAGACGCGTATATTACTTTTCTTATGTTTTTAGGGATGATCAAGGATACATCAAAAGACAAAAGGTGGTGCATAGGGGCTAATGAGTCTACAGCGGGACAGGGGAAGGCCATACAATGTGTGATTCACCTAGTGTGGTGAAATCCGCTATAACAGATGCCCCCTAATGTATGATATCAGAGGGGTTATACGATGGCTGAAATACATTATAAGTCCATCCCAGAAGTGGAGTGATGAAGGTACCCAAATTGAATACCAGCCACCCAATCAGCATAGTACAATAATACAACTCTGCATATAACTACAAATACATATAGCAGTCCCGGATACATAAGAGTACAATGGCCATGAATAGGCATGGAACATGATAACACATATGTGGTCATCACCACGTACAATATACATAGATCAGAATCTCCATGATGAAGATATACAAAGGACCATGATCTCCACAAAGGCTGAAGATATACAATAGATCAAGATCTCCATAGTGGCTGGAAATGTCTGACATATACTGGAACAAGTCACGAGAGCTGAAATCTCATGAACACTAGCACGATCAAGGAGGTAACATATAATGGATGCCACCAATCTAGAAGGTCTTCTACACACACTGCTATGAGTACATGTCCTACTATGCGAATAGAGGTGTCTAGGTCGAACATAGTAGTCCATCGTCTGATTACCGGTCATTGATGTATACCGTTAACAGACGTGAGATCACCCACCAATAATGAAAATGGGAATCAAGGTACTAGAGTGCAAACTAACAAGTGTGAATAAATGTGTTGAGGTCGAACACTTGAGAGAATCCATCGATCAGGGGACATTGATGTATTCCCAAAACTGTCGATGGCGAGAGAACCTGCCACTGATGACTGCAAGTCTCAAGGCACTCAAAATGACTCTAGACTCCAATCCTAGAATAAATGATCTGAAGTCGATGGGATGAAATCCACTAGAAGGAGGGCATTAGGGCATCCCCCATCATCCAACACGAGGTACTCAGCAAGGCTGTATAATGTGGAAGGACTCGATCATAAGGTGCACGAACCAGGAACTGTACCAGGAATGGCCGACATGCAAAGTCAAGATAACTGAGGAATGGCTGACTTAGGTTTCAACTTCCTTCGAACAAGAGAATAACAGCATATGGTGACTAAATGAAGGAAACATAGACTCGATATACAAACTGGGACATCTCTATGACACAGGAGGCATCAATAGAGGCTCCATAGGGACTGGAAGCATAACCAATCGATGGAGATAAACTCAGATAAATGAGTACAGCTCCTAAAGTCAAACTATAACCCAACCAATGGATGTGATATACAGTGTTCTGTTCGAAGGCGACACAACTCGACAAATGCCAAAGATAATATCTTTTCTTGTCCGACTTTTTGGTTTTTTGATTTTTTTGGTCTTTTTCAGTTATTTGAAAAGCTTGAAAAAAGAATAAACTAGATTTATAGTTACAAACTAGGAGGAGACGAGTGTCATGAGGGAAAACAAACTAGTTCCAATTAGTGGAACATACCTATGCTCGATGCAACGATACATGTGTAGGATATCGACACTTAGGTGAAAATCCCCTCCCGGTAAAAAGGGAATCAAGCTAGGAAGGATATAAAGAAAGGCTCTGCATGGCTAGACATGAGACAAGCTCAGGCTATATGGCTGAAACACAATGTCAGGGGAGCCGGCATAAAGCTCAATAAGATAGGCAAAGCTCATGATAATGCATCCACAACTTGATACAAGGGAGTCCGGGGGATCATGTCCAGCATAATATCAAGAGGAGTATGAGGCTCTTGCTAAATGTCATGGCAATACTATACAATGGACTCCCACACCCTAAAGGGAGAAACATCGGCATGGGCACCAAATGCAAATAAGGCGCTAACTATGGTACCCATGTAAGGTGAGGCTCTACCACTCATATCATGCCACTTCTATAGCAGCAAGAAGGTTCCGTGACATAATAGAGTGGGCTCATACCTAAGGATATAGTGACATGGTCATAAGGTCATGCAAAATGCAAACGGTGGTGAACCTAACCTATATACCAGTGTAGATGTTATACCTAAGATCAGTACGAACGGGTCAATCCAAAGGCTGAAACGGCGCTGAAAACGGTCTTCTACATAAGAGATTATGTCAGAAAAGGTCCAAAATGGTTAGAAACGGTCAAAACTATAGGAAAGGGGGTAAAAATTTTCAAATATTTGAAAATTTTTCTATAAATAGTAAAAAATAGAAATCATTTGAAAGTTTTACCCATTGGAGCTCTGATTTTCAACTGCAAATTCTAGGAGATCCAGCCGGCGGAATTCACAACCGTTTCTTCCAGGTATTTACTCATGCTCTCAGTTTGCATTTCAATATAATTTTTACAAGTTTTCATGGTCAAATGAGGTTGTTAAGGCCAACTCTACATGAGCGCTGCGGCCCACGCGGGTATCAAAGCTTTTTCTATGTATAGGGCTGGCTATACGCGGAAAAGGGGCTAGAAACCGCGTACATACACAGCTGTTTACAAAACAATTGCGTATGACACCACGTAAGTGGATTTACAAGAATCTAATGGACATTTGGTCAATTTCTCATGCAGGAAGGTGCTAGAGTGGCAAGAACGCAAGCATGGTGAAGTAGAGGAAGCAGTAAGGGACGACATAATGGCTCAAGAAGCTCTAAGAAGATGCAGACTCTATAAGTTTTGGTGCCTAAGTGGCTTGAGGGCCAAACCAGGACTACTACAGATGCTGGTAGACTATTGGGATCCAGACTCAGAGTCCTTCTAGATAGACAGTATGACCCTCACCATTGAGGTGGAGGATATCTACTTTATCATAGGTCTATCTAGACGAGGGGAGATGGTGAACCTTCATGCCCGAGGAGGGCCAGGTCATGGGCTTACTATAGATGAGTACATAGCTGTGTATTTCTACCCAGAGACTGAGAAGGTGGGGAGTCAAGTTCCCACCAACGCTATACAGGTGCTGGGCCTAAAGGCCATACTACTGATGCTGGGTAGGATAGCAGGCTTAGCATCACTCCATCAGGCCTCTCGGCCACTGATGTTTTATGCAGTGGAGTGTATGACACCAACCATCTAGGACTGGAGTACTTCACTACTAAGCAACATGAAACACCAGCTCAGTGAGTGTAAGGTAGGTAGGATACGGAACTTCGGGTTCAGCAACATTTTGAGCACATTTTTCTTCGATCATGTTCTAGTATTGAGCCCTAGAGTGGATGTTCCTCTCCACGGGGTTCGAGATCTGGCCCAACGACGTTGGGCAGATCCGATGCGCATACTGGGGGGTGGTAGGGTGTCCAACCCCTATCCAGCTGACTTTTTTCCATGGTGGCGATGACAGATTGTTGCCATAGATGACTAACCCTATGGAGGGATAGATTTCCGGGGGGATTCGAACATGCCATTACCACTAGGATTAGCATATGGAGACATAGGTAACGAATCTCGACCCTCACTCTTTTTAAAATTTTTGAAGTATTTAATTTTTTTGTGTTTTCTTGACTATATGGAATCAAAAAGACATGATTTTGGGTGACAATACATAATGACATCTACCATTCATGTGCATATGTGGGACCACGGCGACTAGAGGGCTTCCCACATCATAGACGGAGGGGAAGAGGAGACGATATCACCATTGTGGATGCGGAGCGAACGCTCCAAAACATCCATACCAAATTCGTGCGACTGACTCATAGGGTTCCCATGGCGCAAGTCGAGGACTTGCCTGAGGCTATGCAGAGACAGGTGGTGGGTGTACCACGTGCATGGGTGCATTTATTCCGGTGGCTAGCTAGAGCCTTAGTGACATATCATGATCACAACCCTCCTCCACCTCCATAGGACTAGACACCTGGGAGTGTATCTATTTTGTACTACCGTGTATATGATGGTGGCTTTCAAAGCCCCAATTTTGTATTATGACACTATGTATTACCACATTTTTGATATATAAAAAAGTTTTATGGTGATCGGTTTATTTATTTACATGTGCAAAAATTGTGTTTATGATTAATTTATGATGAATGAAACAAATTCCAATCTAACACGTAGTTAGCATATGAGTCAACAACTTGATTATAATTTCTTGGACTGTGTATATATGTTATACTCTCAAATTTCCATTCTAACAATCTCACACGTAAGAATATCCTCAATAACGTCGGATCTCTAACATGGTACAAACCATTGAGCTGTGACACTACTAACTCTGAATCGAGACGTACCTCAAGAGAGAGAACACCATGCGAAATGGAATCCCGTAGAAGCTCGATAACTGCACTATTTTCAGCAACAGTGTTGGAAGATGGTCATAGACATACACCTCCTGAAGACAGTACTTGACCCATAGGAGTATAAATCACCCAAGCAGCTGAGGTTGAGTGCTGAGTGTGACGGCTTGCACCATCCGTGAATCCTATGTAGGTGGAAGATTCCATTGATATCTGCCACAAGAAATGGAAACTAATCACAAACCCGATCACGATAAACAAGACCTAACTATGCAAAAAAGTTGTACAATAATATACAACAAGCAGCCTTGGATAAAGATCATGCATAGTATTTTTTGAGATAGAGCCCATTTCTAGGCTCCGCCAAGGCTGTCCCTCCGTAATCCACTAACTCATAGGCACCCTTCTCTAACACACGCTTGACCACGTAAGGACCATGCCACATAGGATTGAACTTCCCTGCCCCCAAGGGTTCTTTCGATTGATCCCACAAAAGGACCAAGTATCCCTCACTAAACACTCTCGGACGGATAGACTTATCATATTGGGCCTTTACACGATGCTTATTAACCTCTAGAGTCACCAAGGCATCTCTACGCTGCTCATCGAGTTGCTCAAGGTGAACCAAACGCTCCTCCAAAGGAGAAGTATCTGGTAAGAGTTCCACAGCTAACTTCAATGAAGGAATCTCGCATTGAACCGGAAATATCGATTCCACTCCATGCACAAGCTGATATGGAGAAAAACTAGTGGCAGTCTTAATCGCGGTTCGATATGCCCACAAAGAAAGGTATAACATAATATGCCAATTCGTCTTTCTTTGTGCGATGGTTCGTTGGAGAATGGACTTAAGTGATTTATTCACTACTTCAACCTATCCATTCACTTGAGGATAGTAAGAAGAGGAGTGCTTTTGCTTATACCCTAACTTGGATGCCAACTCTTCCATCATACGGTTCTGAAAGTGCGAGCCATGGTCAGTGACAAGCTCTCTCGGAATCCCGAACCGAGAAATGATTTGGTTGAATACGAAGTGAGTGGCTGTCTCATCGTTGGATTTTACTGTAGGAATTGCCTCAGCCAATTTCGTGAAGTGATCAACAGCCACTATGATATGATGGTGACCCCCAGCCGAAGCTGGGTTGCAATCCATAAAATCGAGCCCCCATTTGGTGAAGGGACCGGCGGTGATAATAGGGTGTAATGGGGCTGGCTTCGAGCGCATATTACGTGTGAACACTTGGTAAGGTTGGCACCTCTTGACCACTTCAATACAATCCTTGAATATCGACGGCCAAAAATAACCTGCTCTCAAAATATTTTGAGCTATAGAAATCCTAGATAATTGACCACCACACGCCCCTCCGTGGCAATCATTAAGTGTAATGTCTCGGTTTTGACCCTGTTACATTAGATGTATATGATGCATATATTGTAATGATCATGGTGTGGAGCTAAAGGCCAAGGCCCCGCCATTGATCGGTAATGCTATGTTTTGGATTTAATTTGTCACTGATGGAATATCGGGGCATGCGGCATATAATATGTTGGCCATCATGTAAATATGCATCATAATTAATTAATGGACACAACTAGCTATGGTCGCGGCAACTAAATCGAATCGGGCATGATTCCTAAGGATAAGGGGGGTGAAATATTTAACCTATGGGCCAATGGGGAAAAGCCAAATGTCTATGAGAAAACCCATCCAGCTGTCAACTACCTTTCTTGTCTTTTTCCCCAATCATTTATTTCTGCCAGAATGTGGTTGAGTTAGTTATTGCATGGAATGGGAAGAGTATGGGCAACCAAATTCGAATTGGGCAGAGAACCATTTTTGGAAAAATGTGTTATGACTTCCTTGGCAAGGAAAATGCCCAAAAACGTATGCCATTCTGCTATGCATCCACGTTTTCCATTTTTCCTCACCATTCTCCTTCACGTTGGGGCTTTTGGGAGCAGCTGGAGTTTTTCCTGTGTCTTTCATTCCATGGTTTTGGTGGCTGGCTTCATTTTCCCATGGATTGGAGGAATTTTTTGTAGTGCCAGGGACTGGGTTGTCTTCCTCACATTTTGGGAGCTGTTGGTGCATTTTTCCATTCACGTTTTTGTGATTTCATGTGTTTTTACCATGGCTGTGAAGAGCCATTCACGTTTTTGGCTGTCTCACTGACTATTGGTCTCACACACAGACTATTTGGGGTGTTTTTCCCTGCTCTGAGTTGTGCTCACAGATAAGCTTCAGGACTGTGTGTTTTTCCCCATGTTGTGAGCTGTTTTGTTGTTACGTTTGGGGCTGTGTAAACTCGTTTCTCCTGTTTAAGCTGTAATAGCTAAATTGATTGCCTAAGTGGAATTGTTGGTCTTTGGACTGTGTGAGGAGTAAGGGTGTTGGCTTGGTTGCTTGATAAACCCGGTGTTAGAAACCACACAGACAGAACTAGAGGGCTGGTCTTCTTCTCCATCACCCCTGAATAGCACTGGAAGGGAATGCAGGGCCTGAGGGACTGTATAGCAGAGAAGGGACTGATTCCTTGTGTTGGGTGTGGATGGGTGTCTTAGAGGTCAGGCTAGTTCTGGTGTGGGTATTCTTGGCTTTGTAATGAGCTCACCAGCTTAGCAATTTCCCTTCGTCAGCTCCTTAATGGCCTGATAAACCCAACTTTGTTGGCTTGGCTATGTGTTTTGTGTATCCTGGCTATGTGTAAGCCTGCTAGTTCCCTTATCCCTTGGAGAATCATGCCCAGCTCGGGGGTGGCAGCGTTGCTGAGAGATTGATGAGCACGCTGGCCTATGGTTGGGTGGAACGTTGCAGCGACGTAGCTGGTTGCGGAAGAAGTTCTTTATAAGATAAGTAATCTTGTGTATTTTACCTCTGCAATTCTATATTTACTGTTAATTAAAATGGAATGAACATGTTGAATGAATGTTTGTTTGAATGCTGTTGGTTTCCGCTGTGCAAGATGAATTAATTAAGCTGTGTATGATGAACAATTGAATTTGTGCATGCTACACTATCATGCATTCTTCAGCATTCTGTTTTAGGCAATTCTTAAGCCTGTACATGTTCATGGGCGGTTAGCGCGGTCTGATAAAGCTAGTAGTCGCGTCCTCTTTGCTTGTCGGAGGCTTGGGGACGTGACAGTTAATGGTATCAGAGCTCCTGAGTTGCAGCAGTGGGCCTCTATGGGCCAAGAAGAACCAACTGACAGAGGTGTATTTCATTCTGCCTAGCCGAATCAGTGGAAGACTGTGAAAAATTTGAAATTGGGAAATTTCTGTTTAAGTGTGAACAGTCGGAAGAACTGGAGAAGTTCCTATCCGCTGTTTCGGAAGGTTTCGTGAAGTCCTCCATTCGACGTTGCGGACGGCGAAGCAATCATGCTTCCGACCCAAAAGTCACCCGACCTCCGACGCCACAGAAAAGTTGAAAATTCGGCTAAGTATGGAACAGTCAGGCCATTGGAGGAAGTGAAATTCGCCGTTTCGGAAGGTTTCACAATCTTCCCATCTGCCGTTGTGGATGGATTGGTAAAGTCTCCCACCCGTCGTTGCGGATGGCGAATCGATTTGGCTTCCGATTGGAAAGGCCACCGACAGCCGACACAGTAAAAGAAAGATTGAAAATTTTTCTAACTGTTTTAGCCTTCGTCGGAAGGGAGAGTGGTCCGACGTCCTATGTTTCGAGAGTCCGCCGACGTCCGATGTTCTTAGAGTCCGCCGATGTCTGATGTGATTCTAAGTGCCAAATCGGAAGAGATGGTGAAGTGGGCGTTCACTGTTGCAGATGAATTGGAGAAGTTTTCCGTCCGACGTTGCGGAAGGAAGAATGGTCTAGGAGCCGATTCAGAGGAAGACAAAGTCATCCGACTTCCGATCCAAAAGTCAGCCGACGTCTGACTTAAGTGCCAAGTCGGAAGGTTTGGAGCTTTTGAGAGCCGCCATTGCGGAAGGTTCGGAGCTTTCGAGCGTCCGCCATTGCAGAAGCTGGAGGCATTTGCCGACCGATTAAGAAGACTGCCGACGCCGCAAGATAAAGTGCCCTGATCGGAAGAGGAAAGGGAAGGAGCGTCCGACATTGCGGAAGGCTGGAACTTCCGGAGGAGCCACCGTTGCGGATGCCTGAATGACTAGACCACCCGATGTGAAAGGCTTCTGACAGCCGATCAGAGAGTCATCCGACACCCGATTCTGAGCAAGAGGAAAATTTGAGTTTTTCCATGGGATTTCTCAGCCGATTCAACTGTTTTTAGAAGGATTTTCCAA
>LPNX010188771.1:0-21005 GCA_001517045.1 Pseudotsuga menziesii | reverse complement strand
TGGAAGGAGATTCCAAGAGACACCGTCAGATGTTGCAGCCACTATGAGAAGCCTGATTAAAGCCCAGGAAGAGCAGCATCAGCTGAATGCTGCAATGTTGTAGAGTTTGACAGACTTGCATAAGAAGATAGATTCTGGACGAGATACAGCAAAGCCAGAAGGCAGTAAGAGCAGTACTAGGAGAAGAAGAAGGACTCCTAGTGGATCATCCGGCTCCGAATAATCCAGTGGGGATTCAAGCTTTTCTTCTCATAAAAGAAAAAGAAAGAGACACCATAGGGATCGCTCTCGTGATGAGTTTAAAAAGGAAAAACCTCCTACCTTTGATGGTGAGGTAAAGACTGGACAAGAGGCTGAAGCTTGGCTACTTGGTATTAAAAAGTACTTTCAAGTGCATGACTATTCAGGAAACATGAAGGCAAGGGTTGCCATATTCAACCTGAATGGAAGAGCATCCATTTGGTGGGAACACTTCAAGCAAGTGAAAAGGATCAGTTAAAGGAGACTGAAGTGGAAACAGTTCAAGAAGTATTTCAAGTAGAAATACCTATCTGACAGGTATTATGATGACAAGATTAAGGAGTTCCATGAGCTAAGATTGGGACAGCAGACCATGGAAGAGTATGCAAACAAGTTTTTGGAGCTGTTGAGGTATGTCTGGTACATTAGGGATGAAAAAGTGAAATTCCAGCGTTTTCTGAGTGGATTACCTCAGTCTTACAAAGATAGGATTGAGTTTTATGAACCTAGAACTCTTGAAGAAGCAATAAGGAAAGCTAAGTATTGCTATGAGCAAAGCAAAGGTAAACCTGATTACCATAAGGCATGGAAGGACAAGAAGAATGAGAAGTTTGACCAAAGGAAGAAAGGTTTTAAACCTTCTAGCTTCAGGAATCAGCAGAAGCAGCCATCTCAAGCTGCGAGTAAGCCAGTTGGAGTGACCGGAGAAAAGCCTAAAGATCCACAACAGAATAGAGGGCCACTTCAATGCTGGAAATGTGGAGGACCCCACATGCGCAGGAATTGTCCACTCGAGAATGAGAGTGCAAGGCCAGCTTATAATGTTCAAGAAGAAGAAACAGTGGGCCAAGTAGCAAGGTCAGTTCCTAGGATCTATGCAGCACTGGAGGACTGTCAGGCAGATCACCATTCAGCTGTGGTTGAAGTAGCAGGTAAGATTGCTGAGCAATCTGTTTCTATTTTGATTGACCCTGGTTCTACTCACAGTTACATTACTCCTAGAGTAGTGGATATTTGTGCTTTTAAGAAAGTAAAGCATAGGAAGTCTTGGTTAGTTCAGTTAGCCACTGGAACTAAGAGGAAGGTCAGTGAAGTGGTAGAGAAGTGTCCATTGGTCATGAATGGATTGGTCACTTGTGTAGATCTGAATGTTCTACCGCTTGGTTCCTATGATGTTCTCATTGGAATGGATTGGCTAGAAGCTCACAGAGTGAAGCTTGATTGTTACAATAAGACTTTTGAATGCATGAATGAAGAAGGGAACTTGGTAGTTGTGAAGGGTATTCCAAAGGTGATTTCAGTACGGCAGGTTTCAGCAATGCAGTTGAAGAAGTTCTGTAGGAAGGATTGCCAGTTTTATGCAGCTCAGATTTTGGAGGAAACGAGAGATGAAACTCATAGGTTGGAGGACTATCAGGTGCTACAGGAATTCAGGGACGTGTTTCCTGATGAGATTCCAGGGATTCCCCCAAAGAGGGACATTGATTTCACTATTGAACTTGTGCCAGGAGTAGCACCAGTTTCCAAAGCACCCTACAGGATGAGTATACCAGAGATGCTAGAATTGAAGATGCAACTGCAAGAGTTGTTGGACAAGAAGTACATTCACCCGAGCATGTCTCCTTGGGGAGCACCGGTTCTGTTTGTAAAGAAGAAAGATGGTACACTCAGTTTATGTATCGATTATAGACAGTTGAACAAGGTTACTGTGAAGAATAAGTATCCTTTGCCTAGGATTGATGACCTATTTGATCAAATGAGGGGAGCAAAGGTATTTTCTAAGATTGACTTGAGGTCTGGTTACCATCTGGTGAGAATCAAGGATGAAGACATTCATAAGACAACCTTTAGGACAAGGTATGGGCACTATGAGTTTGTAGTGGTACCATTTGGACTCACGAATGCACCAGCTACATTTATGTGCCTCATGAATAGTGTTTTCAGCAAGTATTTGGACAAGTTTGTTCTTGTTTTCCTTGATGACATTCTTGTTTATTCCAAGAATGAGGAAGAGCATGAAGAGCATTTGAGGTTGACATTGCAAGTGCTCAGGGAGCATCAGTTGTATGCGAAACTGAGCAAGTGTGACTTCTATAGAGATAGAATTCAGTACTTGGGTCACATTATCTCAAAAGAGGGTATATCTGTGGACCCTAAAAAGATTGAAGCCATTATGAATTGGCCTACTCCAAGAAATGTGACGGATGTAAGATCTTTTATGGGACTTGCAGGATACTACAGAAGATTCATTGAGGGATTCTCCAAAGTTGCACATGCCATCACTTCTTTGCAAAAGAAGGGGATGAAGTTCGAATGGACATCGAGGTGTGAAGAAAGCTTTCAGCAGTTGAAGAATCTTCTCACCAGTGCACTAGTATTGAAGGTTGCAGATCCAGAGAAAGATTTTGTGGTATGTACTGATGCATGCGGACAAGGGCTTGGAGGAGTCCTTATGCAAGACAACCACGTGATATGTTATGAGTCAAGAAAGTTGAAGGAGCATGAGAAGAACTATGCCACTCATGATCTAGAGCTCGCAGCCATAGTACATGCTCTCAAGATGTGGAGGAATTACTTGATGGGTAGGAGATTTGAGCTCAGAACAGACCATTGTGGTCTAAAGTATTTGTTTGATCAGCCTACTCTGAATGCTAGGCAAGCAAGATGGCTGGAATTTTTATGTGAGTTTGATTTTGAGATCAAGCACATAAAGGGGAAGGAGAATAAGGTAGCTGATGCGCTCAGCAGGAAAATGCAAGGAATGCATGTGGCATCTCTTAGTATTTTCCAATCAGATTTGAGGTAGCAGATTGTTAATCATGTTGCTGGAGATGAATTGTATGAGCAGGTAAAAGACAAATTGCAGCAGCAAAGTCTTGAGAAGAGGTATGAGGGATATAAATTGGAAGGAGATGGGATTCTCACTTATAAAGGAAGAATTTATATTCCAAATGTGGCAGATTTGAGGAGAGTTGTCATGGATGAAATCCATCAAGCTCCGTATTCTGGACACCCAGGATATCAGAAGACAATTGCTACAGCTAGGAAGCAGTACTTTTGGCCAGGAATGAAAAAGGACATGGCTGAGTACATTTCAAGATGCATGAAATGTCAACAGGTAAAGGTTGAGCATCAACATCCAGCAGGTTTGTTGCAGCCTTTGCCAGTTCCAGAATGGAAATGGGAAGTTATTTCCATGGATTTTATTACAGGATTGCCGATGACTTGGAGACAACATGATTCCATCATGGTTGTAGTAGACAAGTTGACAAAGGCAGCACATTTTATACCAGTTAAGTCTACGTATGAGGCTAGTGACATTGAAAAGGTATTCATGAAGGAGATATTTAAATTGCATGGATTGCCTAAGGCAATAGTATCTGACAGAGATGTCAAGTTCACTTCCAACTTTTGGAAGGGGTTGTTTGCAGATTTGGGTACAAAGCTAAACTTCAGCACTGCATACCATCCTCAGACAGATGGTCAGACAGAGAGAGTTAATCAGGTGCTTGAATATATGCTTCGCATGTATGTAATGGACAAACCAACCAAGTGGGAAGATTACTTACACTTGGTAGAGTTTGCTTATAACAATGGGCAGCAAGCATCCTTGGGGATGAGTCCGTATGAAGCTTTGTATGGAAGAAGGTGTAGGACACCAGTGACTTGGGATAATCCAGTGAACAGGATTGTGCTTGGGCCAGAATTGCTCAAGGAGATGGAGCAAGAGGTTGTAAAGATCAGGTAGAAGCTGAAAGCAGCACAGGATAGACAGAAAAGCTATGCAGATAAGCATAGGGTGAATAGGGAGTTTAGTGTTGGGGATCATGTTTACCTCAGAGTGAGAGCAAGGAAGATTTCCTTGAAGCTTGGAAGTTGTGCCAAGTTGTCACCGAGATATTGTGGGCCGTTTGAAGTGCTTTAAAGAATAGGGCCAGTTGCATATAGACTTGCATTGCCTGCTAGCACTAGGGCTCATAATGTTTTTCATGTTTCTTTGCTTAAGAGATATGTACATGATCCTAACCATGTGATAAATTGGGATGTGATTCAGGTGGAACCCGAGGGAGAGTTCCGAATCGAGCCAATGCGCATCCTCGACAGGAAGGTCACAATGCTCCGGAACCGAGCCATAGGTCAGGTAAAGGTGCAATGGGAGCACTTCGGACCTGAAGAGGCTACATGGGAGCTGGAGGATGCCATGCGATTGGCACATCCATTTTTGTTCAATTTTGCAGAACACTGAGGCAATGCCAGTGTAGCATTTTGTTCAATTTTGTAAGCACTGAGGATAGTGCTATTGAAGGGGGAGGGGAATGTAATGTCCCGGTTTTGACCCCGTTACATTAGATGTATATGATGTATATATTGTAATGATAATGGTGTGGAGCTAAAGGCCAAGGCCCCGCCATTGATCGGTAATGCTATGTTTTGGATTTAATTTGTCACTGATGGAATATCGGGGCATGCGGCATATAATATGTTGGCCATCATGTAAATATGCATCATAATTAATTAATGGACACAACCAGCTACGATCGCGGAAACTAAATCGAATGGGGCATGATTCCTAAGGATAAGGGGGGTGAAATATTTAACCTATGGGCCAATGGGGAAAATCCAAATGTCTATGAGAAAACCCATCAAGCTGTCAACTACCTTTCTTGTATTTTTCCCCAATCATTTATTTCTGCCAGAATGTGGTTGAGTTAGTTATTGCATGGAATGGGAAGAGCATGGGAAACCAAATTCGAATTGGGTAGAGAACCATTTTTGGAAAAATGTGTTATGATTTCCTTGGCAAGGAAAATGCCCAAAAACGTATGCCATTCTGCTATGCATCCACGTTTTCCATTTTTCCTCACCATTCTCCTTCACGTTGGGGCTTTTGGGAGCAGCTGGAGTTTTTCCTGTGTCTTTCATTCCACGATTTTGGTGGCTGGCTTCATTTTCCCATGGATTGGAGGACTTTTTTGTAGTGCCAGGGACTGGGTTGTCTTCCTCACGTTTTGGGAGCTGCTGGTGCATTTTTCCATTCACATTTTTGTGATTTCATGTGTTTTTACCATCGCTGTGAAGAGCCATTCACATTTTTGGTTGTCTCACTGTCTATTGGTCTCACGCACGGACTATTTGGGGCATTTTTCCCTGCTGTGAGTTGTGCTCATGGATAAGCTTCAGGACTGTGTGTTTTTCCCCATGTTGTGAGCTGTTTTGCTGTTACGTTTGGGGCTGTGTAAACTCGTTTCTCCTGTTTAAGCTGTAATAGCTAAATTGATTGCCTGAGTGCAATTGTTGGTCTTTGGACTATGTGAGGAGTAAGGGTGTTGGCTTGGTTTCTTGATAAACCTAGTGTTAGAAACCACATAGACAGAACTAGAGGTCTGGTCTTCTTCTCCATCACCCCTGAATAGCACTGGAAGGGAATGCAGGGCCTGAGGGACTGTATAGCAGAGAAGGGACTGATTCCTTGTGTTCGGTGTGGATGGGTGTCTTAGAGGTCAGGCTAGTTCTGGTGTGGGTATTCTTGGCTCTGTAATGAGCTCACCGGCTTAGCAATTTGCCTTCGTCAGGTCCTTAATGGCCTGATAAACCCAACTTTGTTGGCTTGGCTATGTGTTTTGTGTATCCTGGCTATGTGTAAGCCTGCTAGTTCCCTTATCCCTTGGAGAATCATGCCCATCTCGGGGGTGGCAGCATTGGTGAGAGATTGATGAGCACGCTGGCCTATGGTTGGGTGGAACGTTGCAACGATGTAGCTGGTTGCGGAAGAAGTTCTTTATAAGATAAGTAATATTGTGTATTTTACCTTTGCGATTCTATATTTACTGTTAATTAAAATGGAATGAACATGTTGAATGAATGTTTGTTTGAATGCTGTTGGTTTCCGCTGTGCAAGATGAATTAATTAAGTTGTGTATGATGAACAATTGAATTTGTGCATGCTACACTGTCATGCATTCTTTCAGCATTCTGTTTTAGGCAATTCTTAAGCCTGTACATGTTCATGGGCGGTTAGCCCGGTCTGATAAAGCTAGTAGTCGCGTCCTCTTTGCTGGTCGGAGGCTTGGGGATGTGACATTAAGCACTACCTCATCCTCATCATGAGTTAAACAACGTCGTAAAAGGGAATCTACTCCACGGCGGTACAAAGTATTGTCCACTATGAGGTAGTTCTTGGAGACGTGATGTAATCATCGTCGTTCATCTCGCGAGAGGTGAGTAGGGGTCCTCTGTGTTTGCAGATATACTATGATATCTCCATACCATGGGTCAGCCGTTGATATTAAGAAAATGTGTTCATCAACGAACATATCTTCACATACCAACTCCTCAGCCTCGCTCAGAAAATTCGATATGAGCTCTACAAAGATTAAAGATTTCTTCTATTTTGCCGAAACAAATTCGAGATCAAACTCTTGCAGGATGAAAATCCATTTATTATACTTTCCCCCAATCATCCTACGTGTGAGGACAAATTGAAATGGATTGACATGGGCCACAACCAAGGTCTAGCGAAGGAGAATATAATGTCTCAAACGCTGCACCGCATGTACGGTAGCTAAGGCAAGCTTCTCGACATGAGAATACCGAATCTCTGCGTCAATAAGGTTTTGGCTCAGATAATATATGACATGCTCCTAGAGCTCCTCATCCTCTTGAACCAAAACCATACCAATCGTCTCTAAAGACATGGCCACATATAATAGGAAATCACGGCTATAATCTGGAGAACTAATCATCGGGGCCGATGCTAGGGCTCGCTTAAGTGCATAGAAGGACTCCTAGGATCACTCATCCCATTCAAAGGGAGTATCCTTCTTCAGGAGACGGATGAAACCTATAGTCAAATTGGCAAAGTTGACAACAAATCTTCGTAGGAAGTTTTCCATGCCTTGCAAACACTGAAGATGACGAATATTTCACGGGGGAGACAACTGAAGTATTGCCTCAACCTTCAAAGGGTCGACTCTTATACCCTCTTTCGAAACGATAAATCCTAACAAACGACCTGACTTCATGCAAAAGATGCACTTATGTGGGTTTAATCTAACAACATAGTGCCGGCATCTTTCGAACACCAATCTCAAGTGATAAGAATGACGCATCCTCATGCAAGAATGAGGAGCGAGGTCATCCAAAAATACTTCAATAATGGACTTGAGATCGTGGAAGATCAAGGTCATCGCCCGCTGAAACGTAGCTCCATCGTTTTTAAGGCCGAAAGGCATTTTCCAATACACAAATGTTCCCCAAGGACAAATAAATGCGGTCTTGTGTTGGTCCTCGGGTTTAATTTGGATCTGATTATACCCGAAAAAGGCGTCCATAAAGGAGAACACCTCGCTACCCACACACTCATCCAAAATATGATCTATAAACGGTGTGGGGAAGTTATCCTTAGGACAGGCATGATTTAAATCATGGAAATCAGTGCATATACAGATCGCTCCATGCTTCTTATCCACCGGAACGGGGTTTGAAACCCACTCTGTCAAGGGAATGAGATAGATGAAACTAGCTTTCAATAGCTTCTCTATCTCTGCCTTTATGGCGGGTGCTTTCCTAGGATTCACCACGCGTAAATGCTGTCGAACAGGATTAGCATTGGGGTAAGTCTTAATCTTATGTTCGACAATATGAGGGTCAATCCCTGGCATCTCATCGTAAGACCAAGCAAAAATATCACGGAATTCCTTGAATAGCTCGGTATACTCCAGAATCTCATCTTGGGAACAATCCACCCCAATGTAGACATTCTCAATTGTACCAGGATTGCGAGAAATGTTGATAGGAATAGTTGACGATATGTTCGCCATGTTTCCATCAGCCATTTGACCAGGAGAGCTTAATGGAACCATAGGTCTACCAACTTTCTAACGAAGAATCTCCCTATAACCCTAATGCTCCAAAAGGTCAAGCTTTGGAAGGAAGTATGATCTATGATGAAGTTCCTCCCATGGTGGCTCAACTACTGACATAGCCTCAATAATCACTTCATCTGAAGGGAAAACCATATCAAGGTAGTCGTGGGCATGAGAAGACTGTACTGCCCATGCCGGCAGCACATAGGGGTCTTCCTCCTCCGTTCGCGAAGAGGAAGAACAAGGCTCTGCAGCAGACTGGAGATTAGCTTGGTAAGCTATCATGACTGCAGGAAATGGCACGCTCGTCTCGATGGCCTCACTCTAAGGACTCGATGAAGGAAGAATCCAAGGATCTCCCATATGACTTGTGCGAAAAGGAACTGATCTCGTAGACGTTGAAGCACCATCAAAACTAGATCCTATCATGAGGATGGGTGTAGGACAACTAAAGGTTCCCATGAGGGATGGATACATGCCTACACCCACACTCCCAGTTGCCAGCTGGGAATGTTCAACTTTCGGAACTGAAGCTTCCAAAGATGCAATAACAGGCGGATTCTTGAATGCCATTTGATCAATCGTTACAATCTTCCCATTATGTGGAAAGCATACAACGTGAAACACAGAAGACACAACGGATTTCATACTATACATCCAGTTCCTTCCCAGTAAGAGATTGTAGTCAAGGGGTGCATCAACCACATCAAATTCTATCGCAACGGTATTCCCTCCCAAACGAAATTTAAGGGAAGGAAGGATACCGTGCAGCCTAAACAATCTCCCATCAAAAGCAGTTAATTCATGGTCGAATGTCGTAACGTGTTCACTCGGATCCTCTTCTGGTTTGCCTTCGAACTTAGGTATGTCCGAGGGAAGCTTGGTAGGGACAGCCAGCCAAGCCAGGTCATGAGCCACAGGATCGTTCGTAAGTCTCGATAAGTCAGGTAGATTGAGTGTCGCGAGGAAAGGGAGCCTAGGATGATGAGGCCTATGGACCGCTCCCTGGTTCATATAGGATTGATTACCACCATGACCTTGGCCATAGTGACCTCCTCCTGTATGACCCGTATAGGGTGGCATGGAAGCACCATAATGAGGTGGACCTTGACTAGTAGGAGCTACAAAGCCGTAATTAGGAGAATAAGTAGGTTTTGAATACCCGCCTCCGTAAGGTGAAGAAACCTGTCCATACTGCATCCCATAATAGGGTCCATAGGTCATCACTTGTGATGCCCCATGAGACACTCCATAGGTAGGGATATACATTCTGGAAGTAGGAATATACATACTGGAAGTAGGGATATGTGTCGTGGAAGTAGCAATCTGACCTCTAGAAACATGAACATAACCTCCCGAAACCACGGGTGGTATGTAGGCTTGAGACACAATTGGTCTAGTAATCGCAGTACGGATCTGACTCGTAGCTACGTGTCGACTCGAAGGACCAAGTGAGTAAGGTGGAGGGTTTACATTTGAAGAACTCGAAAGCGAGGACGAAGGAATCTCTGTAAGAAGATATGTACTAGTGCCTATCGTCACTCATCTGGGACCTGGTATCCCTATCGGATCACTAACTCTAGACCTAGGAGGTATATAAGATGGAGCTTCCACCACTGGGATGGAAGGTGCAATGTGACTAGTAATCCCAAACCTCTCCGCAAGGTAAGGCATGGGATTTCCCCCAGGCATATTGCTAGGCTCAAAATCAGATTCGACATGAAATGTCAAATCGTGCATAGGAAAACCAGTCGTAGCATAACTACCGTAGCTAGTCTTGGCAGGTTCAAAGTGAGTCTCAGCATCTTCCAGCATTCCATACCGGTAATGTGTCAATGAGGGGCCAACCCTAGAATGAATAGGTCTATCATGCATGGTTCCTATCTCCGAAATCACAAGTCCTAACTCAGTTAGGTCGGGTGAAGGGTCATAAGTAGGCGTGAATTCCCCATCGTCAACGTGAATGGGATGAGGTGGCTCAGATGTATCGTTTGAATGATCTCCCATGGTGTGTGAATCAATGTGTGACATGGTCCTTCTGGACTGTCTAGGTCCCTCTCTGAACGGAGGAGGATAAGTAGAATGCGGAAGTCCTGCTAAACGACGAGAACGGTGCGGAACCACACCCGACTCCACAATGACTCAAAAAATAGCAAAGACTCCCTATTTACGTCAACCCTAGGCCAAATAGCGTGCACAGAGCAATCACTAATAAAATATAAAGCCAAATGCAATCAAACAAGGGATGGATAAGTGAGCTCCCGAATGTGGCCGGTATGTCTCACCTAGGAGAGGCTTGAGAGGCCCTTGTCACCACAAGCGGAGGTACGTAACCAATTATTGTGGACCTCAACTTCAACACGTAAAGCGACTGTGCTGTCCGACCCCAACCTGGCAGGGACACATGCATAATAACATCTACAAGTACCCCCTCAATATCCTAGGTAAGGTCACTAAGGTCACCTCAATATAATCAAAGCTCAAGCGGATAGTTGCAGGCGGGATTGACCGTATGGGTAGGGTAGCAAAGCCCGAAACTCTCGAAAGAGCCCCTAGATATGAATACAATCTTGGCTATATCGCTGGTGCTACACAGTTACCGACCAGGGGTTATCCCAATCAACAACCGTTCACACTGCCTCGTGCTTAACTCCCTTTTGAGGTGAGGATCCTAAGATCACTGGTTATATCAAGGATTTCACACACTCCCTGGACAGACACCTAGTTGTTGACATTTAGTGATCTTGGAGAATTAAATTTCAATGAACTATTCCAAGATCCTAAAACCTAAGCTTGTCGGTGCACTCTAGAAAAGAAAAGAGTGTAATTCATTTTAATTAGCGTTGATTTTAGTTGGCTTTATTACTCAAAAATGGGATATGGTCGTGCAACTAATGGTGTTATGACACAACAAGAAGCAAAATGCACACCTAACAATCAATGCAAATGCATTGTGTCCATGAAAACAGGGTATGCGTACTATGTGTAATGCACAATTTCTTCTTCAAATGCTGAATGCAAATTTCCCTATATGAAGTCCTAACTATTACTCCAAAGCAAATCTAGATCTAGTGCAAGTACAATGCAAAGTGCAAAATGCAATGCATGATGATAAGCAAATGTTTTTGGATTTTTTGAAAATAAAGAGATACAAAAAGCAAAAGAATGATTCTACCCACCCCAGACTCTGCAAGCACACATAAACAGCATTCCAGCAAAGCACTAAGGTAAAAGGACTCTAATGCACTAATCTCAAACAAAAAATCAAAGATGCCATGACAAGAACTTTCCTAAAAGAAAAAATTTAGGCTAAAAAAAAACGTTTCTGGTCAGAAACAGAGGTATTAATAGACTCAGGTAGTGCCAAAGGAGACTCATTAGCTAATAGAATTCACCCAGCAATCCACTAGCTTCCACAAAAAGGTAAAAACCAGGGTATACGCGACTGTGCGCAGTAAACCCGCATGTATATGCGGCAATCCCAGGGGAAACCGCGTGTATACGCGACTGTAAGTGACAAACCCGCGTACAGGAAGAAAAATATGCACAAATCCAAGGCAAACAGACAGGCTGAGACTAAATTCACACCAACCAGGCTCTACCAAGCATACATGCCCCCATACCTGACACAGAAACAAGAGAGAGAGAGAGAGAAATTCAAATACATTGAATTCCAAGAAATCAACCCCCAAAGGACAATTACTAGGAACTCCCCAGCGGAGTCGCCAGTTCTGTTACGGAGAGAAATTCCTATGGCTTGGGGTACCACAACAGACAACTAGACTCCAGAAATCAATCTTTCCCAATATGCAATGGAAATAAAATGTCTAGCACTAAAGGATCGAACCTCGTACCTTATTCCGGACGGTTGAAGTAGATCCCCGTTGAGCTTTCCAATCTTCAGCTTGAATTGATCTAATACTTCCTCAACAATAAGTAAACAATACAAGCATACTATATATCATGGTGTTAGATCTATTCTAGCATATATAATCAATAATGTAAAAGAATTTGACATATTCCAATGGATACAAGATTCATTCAAATACACATTACTGGACATGAAAAGATATTTCTATTAATATGAATCAGAGATTACAAGTGACAACCTTTGACGGCACGTCTGCGAACCGGAGAAACTGAATCCTCCACTTGGGCCTCCACCACCTCAATCCTCCATCACTCAGATAGCAAGCTCACTAGAAAAAGGCAAGGTTGGGAAGAACACAACAGTGCTCCAAGGGACAAAGGGATGCAGACTCAAACATAAGTTCTGGCAACAATGGACTATAGTTTCGTTACTCTCAATTCTCTCTTCTGCTTTCAATGTCTCAAGGGGTTCCTTAAATAGCTTTTCAAAGGGATACTGAAAGGTCGAATCCGTGTGATCTCAAGGCATATGGAAGGCCAGGAGTCATATGAGTCATATCCAAGTCAAGGAATGCTCCAAAAGGATTTGGATTATGTACACATCCTGATGTACACGACTATAGGGGGAATATCCGCGTATGTACGCGGTTATCGAGGTAAAAGCCACATATATCACTTTTCTTATGATTTTTAGGGATGATCAAGGATACATCAAAAGACAAAAAGTGTTCCATAGGGGCTAATGAGTCTGCAGTAGGATAGGGGACGGCCATACAATGTGTGATTCACCTAGTGTGGTAAAATCCGCTATAACACCAGTTCACCCAGAAATGCCACCTCATGCCCCAAATTGATGATGAGGTGTTGCTTATGTCCTCAATGGACACGTCATCAAAAGAACAAGTCATGTGCACAATTTTAGTGTTTAATGATCAGAGAGCATGTGTTATTTATTACATCACATCAGTAGGACCCTGTCTAATTAAAAGATCTGTTGTATACACATAGAAAAGATATTCCCTACTATTATGTTTTCCTCACATATACTATTAAAACATATGTTGAGATAATAAACCCATAATATTATACCCCTTATAATACTTCACTTCCAAGACTTCTTTGCCTAGTCATGTTACAAAGTGGATTCTCTTATTTTAGGAGTTGAACATGTATTCGATTGCCTATAAGTATCTAAAGGGCCAAGGAATATCTTATCAACTTGTTGATTCCTTAATTCCTAAGTGCTCACAAAATTATTACTCCTAGCCTATATAGCCCTTAGCCTATAAGGGACCTCTGACTGCGCCTTATTTCATTGTTAAACTTGACACCTAGACTTTGTACTTTGAGGACACCACGGAAAAATTAGGGGTTGGTACTGCCATCTACTTTATTCCTCCTACAGATAAATATACACTCTATTTAAATTATAGGATATACTTTACCTATACCAATAACATCATTGAGTATGAAGCCCTTATCCTTATCTTGTATATAGTCTTAAAATTTGCATAATTGTTTTTAGGAATTTGGTAACTACGATCGTTTTATCAACCAGATACAAGGAAATTTTAGTGTGTTATCCTACTTTTAATTAGTATTATTTTTATATTTAAACAGTTTTTCTATGATACTTCAATACCTTAGATGTTATTTATGTCCTACATTAAAAGAACTTCCAAGTAAACTTCCTATTTTTATCTATAGACTTAAGTGAGTTTCCCCACAATTTTAGCCATTATAGACGCACCTTCTGATGATCTAGATCACCACGATCTTTATTCACCTACATCTTCTTCATACTGAGAGACAAAACTTCCTCTTTATTGGTATTGTTACATTGTGAATGCTCTTGTTGGGGATTATATCCAGGCCTTATCTTACGGAGTTAGAGATCATAACAATGTAGCTAATCTATTTTCTAGCTAGCGTTTTTTAATAAAAATAAAAGCTTTAATGGTTTCCTCTTTTGCAAAATAAACTATCCCAAGGTTTTCTCTATCTTGAAAGAAGCACATAGTGGACATTATGGGGGGCACTATTGGTCACATTCCACCTTAACTAAGATATTGTACATGGGATACTACTAGCCACTATAAAAGAAAATGTAAAAAAACATATAAACAAATGCAAAGTATAATAGCATTATATGAGTTTGTACCATATATCATCCTGTGACTTAATATCAATCAAATCCCCTTGACCCTTCTTATCATGGGGTTTAGGCCTCATCATAGCTATACATGCAACCTTTCTAATGGCGACAAGTTCATCATTATCATAATTAAATATTGAACCAAATGGGTAAGGGAAATGCCCTTTACTTGTTTCATAGGACATGTTATTGCAAAATTCATTAGAAACCAAATTATAGATCATTTGATAGTCCATTATACCTTAGTGGCTGCAATGGAGGCTATCTCATATCTACATAAATAAAGAGACTCCTATATAAGTATAACATCAAACATAAGTTTTCCAAACCCTACTATATAGAGAGAATGGATAGGTTGAAGTCATAAATATTACATTACTATTCATCCTTAAACACACCGTTAATGCTTCAAGTGACCATTGGAACACCAAGATATATCCTACACTATGGGCTTACAAATGTTTCATTATAATTTAAAAGGTCCCACTCAATGGATATTACATATCTCTGTGATGACCTACTCATTGGTATATAGAGATAAAGTTATGTTTCCCTAATAGGTCTTAGTCCCATCACTTAGCATTGCACTACTGATGTTATACCTGATGAAGAGCTTGTCACCACATGCATGGTAGAGTTAGAGAGCCTAGATGAAAGGAATATCAAACATTTGAGCACATGTAGTAGTACCATAGTTACACAGTTAGGGTGTGTAAGAAAAAGGTATTGGATTAAACCTTTACCAATGGAGATATGGTTTTGTGTCATAACTTTGAAGTCTAGGAATAGAGTATTACTAAGGACTAAACCAACCTCTTACTAAATTCTAGTACCTTGGCACTAACACCCAACAATACTATAACTACACCTTCATATACTTAGTATTAGTATAACTACACCAAGTTTATGTATTAGTTGAGTGTACCAAGTCAGTAGATAGTAGGAAGTGGTGTTAGTGTTAATTCATTCATATAACTCCTCGAGATAATGATATTGATTCTTGAGTTATCTGACCTCTATGGAGGAGACTTCATTGGATTTCCAACATTTATGTAGTAAAATTTGTCATCGGATACTGCTACTTCTGTCATCTTGGGGTTGTGGGTTCTCTCTCTCCCCTTAGGAAATGTTTTGATACTTCTATCCACTCACGCTTGGAATGACTTATTTTCAGGACTATGTACAAGTTACCTTTGATTCACTATTGAATATCAAGGAACACCTATTTTTATTCTGAAAAAAAGTTACAAAATATTAGTGAATGATTTATTATATATATTGACATCTGTAAACTGAGTATTGAATATTTTTGGTGAGGAAAGAAAACAAATTAAAAAAGCTACACCTACAAATTTTGTCAAAAACATAGTTTGCATTTTGAGATAAATTGGCCGAAGCATTTGTTGTTATATTTTTATCATTTAAGAAATATGATCTTAGGATCTTATCTGAGAGAATAACATGCAAAACAATAAACATAAGAGACAAGAGACATAAATAATTTTCCTCGGGGAAACCATAAAGGAGAAAACCCCACAACTTCCTCAGAGATAGAATGAGCACCAATAGCAAAAGTAAAACCCGAAAATAGTAAGATGATCTCCATCAGAAGTTGTCTCTTTCTCTAATCCCAACTTCTTATCTCTCACTCATGCGCCCCAGTGAGTGAGTGAGTGTGTAATAAATAGAGAGTCTCACTCTATTTATATTCTTTCATTCACTTAACCTTTAACTCTGTTATGTAGGCTCAAGTAATCCTAACTCAGTTATGTAGGCTCGATTAACCACAACTGGGGTACTAATGACCCGACTTACATTATCTCACCTAGGGCCGACTTCTCTAGGAGAGTATAATAACCCTAATTCCCCACAACTGTGGGGACTTTAACCCTTAAACAATAAGGAGGGTTACCCACTATGAATTTACATGACTTGTTTACATTATTGAATCTCCCGATAGGAACATCGGGGTATGACATTACTCAAATATATTAGAGACACTTCCAAAAATAAACATCAGGGTGCAACATAAGATATATGGATGAATACATTCCAAAGTTACAAATACATCAACACACCCTCTTAACTAGGAAGATATTCTCTTGACACAATTTGTCAGCACTGGTCTTCTTCTCTATATGAACTGGATCATCATTGAGTTCTCGTCATATTCATCATCAAGTCATCTTCATTTTCAAGTCATCTTCATCTTCAAGTTGTCTTCATCTTCAAGTCATCTTCATTATCAGATTTGGATCATCACTCGATCTGGATCATTACTGAAACATCATCACTAGATCTGGATCATCACTCTATCTAGATCATTACTGGAACATCATCACTGTATTTGGATCATCACTCGATATGTATCATTACTTGATCTAGATCATCGCTGCTGGATCATCATCATAGGTGTTATCTCATGATTCTTGTCATCACAGGAAGTTCTATATAGCTATCCCTTTTTCATGCTGGTTGTAGTCCTAGCCTCCATGTAGGTCTTCTTCAGCGCTTATATCTGACACTATGTCAAAATGGCCCGCTCAACACTTACATCTGACAATGAGAGGAACACATCCAACACCATGTCAGAAAGGAATGCCCAACACTCAAATCTAACCATGGTAGGAACACATCCAAGAACCATGTCAAAAAGGCCCACCACTTACATTCACCAGCATGATAGGACACACCTACTATCATCTGTGAAAAGGCACAACACTCACAACCACCAGCATGATAGGGCACCCCTAATATCATCTTTGGAAAGGCTCAACTCTCACATCCACCAACATGGTAGGACACACCTACTACCATATGTGGAAAGGAACAGCACTCACTTCCACTAGTATGGTAGGACACACCTACTACCATCTATGGAAAGGAATAGCACTTACAATGACCAGCATGGTAGGACACACCTACTACCATCTATGAAAAGGCACATCACCCACATCCACCAGCATGATAGGACACGCCTACTATCATCTGTGGAAAGGCTCAGCACTCACATCCACCAGCATGGTAGGACACACCTACTACCATCTATGGAAAGGAACAACACTCACATCCACTGGCATGGAAATACACACCTACTACCATCTGTGGAAAGGCACAACACATACAATCACCATCATGGTAGGACACACCTACTACCATCTGTGAAAAGGCACAGCACTCACATCCACCATCATGATAGGACACACCTACTATCATCTGTGGAAAGGCAGAACAATCACAACTAATCATGTGGTAACCAATCCCACAATCACATCAGAATGGCTCTCAGCCCCAGGCTGAGGATCCCTGGTAACTGACCAGGTGCCTCCATTCTCCCAGAGAATTGCCTTCAGCACTTATCTGATCATGTGGGAACACATCCCATAATCACATCAGAATGGCCCTACACTTACATCTGATCATGTGAGAACACATCCCACAGTCCTATTAGAATGGCCGTTATCTCTAGGCTAAGTATTCCTGGTAATTGACCAGGTGCCTCCATTTAGAGAATGGCATTCAGTGCTTATATCTGATCATGTAGGAACCAATCCTACAATCACATTAGAATGGCTCAACACTCATATCTGACATGGAAGGAACCAATCCTCTAACCATGATAGAATGGCTCTGCTCTTACATCTGACCATGGAAGGAACCAATCCTCTCGCCATGTCAGAATGGCTCATGGACTCATGACTTCCCCTTGGAGGGAACCTTGATCTGGAGAACACCAAGCTTCTCCCTGAAGTATTCAAACTTCACTCTAGCCAATGGCTTAGTCATTAAATCAGCTATATGTTCATCTGTTGAAATATACTGGAGCTTCACTGCTCCTCTCTGCACCATATCCCTGATATAGTGATAATTGATATCGATATGCTTCGACTTGTCATGGAACATCAGGTTCTCCGACAACTTCACACAACTCTGGTTGTCGCAATATATACAAGTAGCATCCAACTAGAGATCAAATAAATCATACAATAGCTTCCTCAACCATACTGTTAGAATAATCAACCCATAGTTTACCCATTTAGACATTAATTTAATTATTTCTATCTTATTAGCCTAGTTCATGTGTCCTACCTTGTGCAAGTTGTCTTTTACCTATCCATAGTGGTCAAACTTGCCTCATTTGACTCATGTAGCACATGGGAAATCCCAAGGAATCAAATATGCTTTATTCCTAGCCTCCTAGGTGCCCTTCTGCTTTTTCTGCTTTATTCCCTGCTTTTTCAGTGTTTTAAGGCAAGTAGAAAAGCTAGACTAGGTGAGGTGAACTAGTTTTTTGTCCTCTTCATCGTCCACTCTTTTATCCATGCAAAAGCATGTATGAGCTGCCATTCCACCACTCTTTAGCTTTCCTAAGCCATTTTCCTAATTCGTGAGCTCCATGACAGATTTGGGATCAGCTTTTTACACCTATGGGGGATTTGCTTATTTTTAGTAAGTTTGCTTTATGCTAGATTCGAATTGCTCCTCATGCATTCGAATCCCTAATGTATGTTATTTATTCAGCAACCTATGTTATTACAGGGTTGGCTATTGTACAGTGATTTAATACAGTTTAGTGTTCAACTCCAATTTTCAGTCTCTTTATGAGTGATTTTGCATGATCAATTGTTAATTGTTGTGAGTAAAATTAATCTATCACCTGGTTCAATTTCCACATGGTATCAGAGCCATTGTAGATTGTTATCTCTCCTTAAAAATTATTTTGCAGGTTCGACATCAGTGACTGGGAGCCTTCTACTGATAGCCGGGACAGATTTTCTAAGCTATGGATCAATCACAGAAAACTATCTTGACTCCCTTCAATTTATTTGAATGGAAAGCAGAGATGGAGATACTGTTGAGAGAGAAATTCCTCTATAGGGTGACTATGGCAACAAAAGCAGATCCCAATGCAGCTATAGAGAAGATAAAATGGCACAACAGGAGGGATGAGGCTTATGGCCTCCTGTGTCTGAGTATTTCCAGAGACCTCCTTTTCCATCTCGATAGATTGACATCACCGAATGAAGTATGGGAGAAGATTGCTGATATTTTTGGAAAGAAAGATGAGATGAGGGGACATCAAATCGAAAATGAGCTGATTTCTCTGAGTCCAACGAGCTTTGAATCCTTGCAACTATATTTCTCCAAGTTCAAAGCACTAGTTTTGCAGCTGAAACAGTGTGGTATCGAAAAGAAAGATGATCAAATCGTACTAGCCATCCTCTCGAAGCTGGGCCCTGATTATTCAGTGTTTGTTTCGACCTTCTATGCCACAAAACTGACAGCTCGAACCTGGAAGATTCCTAGCCTTGCAGATTTCATGGAATCTCTCACACAAGAACAGGACAAGCTGGTGATGAAGGGCACCATCAAACCATCCAAAGATCAAGCTTTGATTGCTGGAGATTCGAGGGTGGATTCAAAAAGAAAAAAGAAAGCTAAAAATCCACCTAAGCAAAAGAGAGACAAGAAACAGTCTCCGGAGGATCAACAAGGTCCCAAGAATAATTACAAGAAGAAGAAGAACAAAGGTGAAATGAACAAGTGCGCATACTGCAATAAGGGAAATCACTCTGAAAGCTCTTGTATGAAAATGTAGATAGACATGCCGACCCAAATCCTGGAGAAGAATGGCATCTCCCTTCCATAAATCTCAAAGAAGAGAGAAGGAGGATCAAGTTCAGATGACAGAGAGAGAGTTCATGCTCTAGTTACTGGCACATCAAGCTCACCTAGTTTTATCATTGATTCTGGAGCTTCAAGACACATGGTTTCGACTAAGGAGGCCTTCTCCTCACTGGACAAGTCGAAAGGACCATCTATAGTACTGGGAGATGACTCTCTCACTGAAAGTTTAGGCAAAGGAAGGATAGATCTTGATCATGGTCAGTTCAGCAATGTGCTGTATGTGCCTAGTCTTGCCTCCAACCTCCTATCAGTGTACCAGATGACCCACACTGGGTCTCCTAAGAAGGTCATATTCTCCCCTGATGAAGTTGAGATCGCAGAGATTTCAACTGGTAGAGTCATTACAAAAGGAGTTGTGAATCATGCTCAAAAGGTATACATGTTCTCACACTTCCTACCTTACTCAAACCCCTCTGCTCTTATGATTCATGCTAATGAAGCAAGCAATATTTGGCATGAAATATTTGGCCACCTAAACTACAAATATCTTTCTGATCTTAGTGAAAAAGAGATGGTCATAGGGTTTCCCAAGATAAAATTTTCCAAAGGAGTCTGCCAAGGTTGTATCCTAGGAAAACACCCAGAGCACAAATTTGAGAGAGCTAGTCATGAGAGAACCTCTACACCCCTCGAGTTGATCCACATTGATGTTGTTGGCCCATTCTCTCATATGTCCATGATTCAGTCCAAATATGCATTTACTTTCATTGATGACTTTTCCAGGTATTGTTGGGTTCACTTCCTGAAACACAAGTCTAAAGTTTTTGGCCTATTCAAAGTCTTTAAGGCTTTGGTTGAAAACCAGTCTGGAAGGAAACTCAAGGCCCTCATATCTGACAATGGAGGTGAGTATCTCAAGTCTGAGTTTATTAATTATTGTGCAGATGCAGGTATTCAAATGCAGCATTCTATCCCTTACACACCATAGCAAAATGGTGTTGCTGAGAGGAAGAACAGATCACTGAAGGAGATGGCAACATGCATGATGGAGGCCAAAACTTTTCCACCAAAGTATTGGGCCAAAGATATCAACTGTGCAGCCTATATTCAGAATAGGGTGCCTCACAAACAACTTGATGGAATGACTCCCTTCGAAGCATGGAGTGGGCACAAGCCAGATGTGACCCATTTCAGGATTTTTGGCTCAAAGGCTTGGGATAGAATCCCAACAGAGAAGAGGAAGGCTT